>CM071933.1:57416119-57691662 GCA_016081115.2 Rehmannia glutinosa | reverse complement strand
GGGTGATAATCCTGGACATAACCTTTCTCGCGATCGGCGCCGGCAGTTCGAGTCATCCCCCCGTACAAATCCAAAAGACCGGCCAAGCGGATGTTCCAAGCATGAGCAAGTCTGATCCCAAGACTACTCATCAAACTCTTAACTTTGATGATGAGCCACCAATGGAAATCTCATCATCGTCCGATGACGCTTCTCGACAGTGCCGAGGACCATTTACTCAAATGGAAAAATCACCAGAGACCAACGGTTGTTGAGACAAAGGCTCGCTAAGCCGGTCCACTTCACAACACAAACCTAAATTTAACAAGAGACCACCGTGCACTCCTCAATTAAAGCAGGTCGATTCCTAAAAGAACTTCACGCTGCACCGCTCATCATCGAACAAATCCCAAAGCCGGCTGGATGAATCTTATAGAATCTTTTCTTTTTCCTGGAGGTACCCGACTTCCATGAAGAGTCGAGAATGAACGCGACGCTATCACGATCAGCTCCCCGCTTTCTCTTCAGTACCATTGTTCCAGCCGCTTATTTACTTTGATGTTGTATGGCCATCACCGCAATGTAATCACCAAGTTCGAGAAGTTGTTCAAGGCACTATTTGTTGAGGTTGAACGGATGGAGAGGCATCAGTGCCTCTTTGGACATGCGATGGACAACAGAGATGCCAACCTTACAGCCGACTTGAGAGGCATAACAGTCAGAATAAGGGAATGGTGGCAACAACAGCAAACAATGCGCGTGGAACAAGTCGATTCTTTAGAACTTTGTTCAACAAGTTTCTGGTATGGAGAGTCGAAAATGTTGATGCAAAACCGAAGCTGAGAGAACATATTGAGCACATGCATGAAGCTCATACTCTGCCGAGATAAAGCTACTGCGTGAGCAAAATACTAATGATCTACGGCGTTTGGAAGAACACATGACTAGAAAATTCACCTTCTCATGGCCGAGATGAAGCCGATTTCAACAGTCCAACGCTACTCGATCCGAATTCGTGATGCTTACAACGCAGCACTCTGAAGCGTAACCCGACTATCGCCAGCTCGACTTCCCGCTGCCAAGATGTTCCCAGGGTTCCTCTATCCTTTGATGATGCCAAAAAGGAAGAGGAATACCTTGGAAGCGCTAAAACTGTCGAAAAGAAAGGAGCAAAATGAAAGTGAAAATCAAATGGAAGTTTTGAAACAAAAGAAAGGAAAGCTTGTTGAGGGGAAGGATCAATGATGTGACATTGATGATTGCACAAACCCCCAACAAGGTCCTGTCATAGCCGACATTATAAGCAAAAACTCCATGTGACTCCGCCACTCCAACACTTTCTGCTATATCCATGGCCGATAAGAGAAAAACAATTGGAAGCAGGGATGAAGGAAGTGGAAGGAAGAATGGATGCCCAAATTATGAACATCTTGAAAGAACACGGAGGCATTCCAAAGAGACAAAGACACTTATGCCATCTCGTATGTCGAGGATAGAGCCACGATCGCCTGATGAATTTAAAACGCCGAATCGAGGGGATACTTTGCAAATATGTCTATGGCTCAAGCTTGGGACTTTTCGAAAAGTGGTCTCACGTTATGTGAAGAAGCCGACAGCAGCAGACTACCGGCCTCTGCTCACCGTCACTCCGCTGTCACTCAAATTGGAAAGAAGAAGACCAAGACAAAGATACGCCCGGAGGCAGAGGAAGAAGCGTAGTGGAAGAAGCTGCACCTAGGCCTCGCCCAAAAACATTGAATATGTGGATCCAGGAAAGAAAGGAGGGATCACTGGTCAGCTTGACCAAGTAGCAAATTTGCAAGTGGCTAAAACTAACGCCGAGTATGTAAAAAGACTAGAAGAAGAAAACAAGAGACAAACTCAGCTATGGGAGGAGAGACAGAAAGAATAAGAAGAGATGAAGTCGCCAGAAGGCATATGAAAAGAAAAAGAAGGCGGTGAATTGACGAGAAAAAAGAGAAGAAGAAAAGAAGATGTCGAACAAGATAAAAGAAGGAGATAAATAAGGAGATGAAGTGTTGTCATTCCAACCTTCGTGTATTTCACTATGTAAATACATACAATGTAAGTTTCTCAGAATAAAGCTATAAATTCTTTATTTTTTTTTTGTAGGCAAATATGTACTGATACACCTTGTAAACTTGATTGTCTAAAAGTACAAGAATGATATGATCAATAAAAGAATTGATTCTCGCATACATTCTATGTCAATACACTATCTCGTATGTATCTTTGATGTTTGCATTTTTGAATGGTTTAAGTTTTGGCATCATCAAAAAGGGGGAAATTGTTAGGAATTTTATTGTTTAGATTTTGATGAATGCCATGTAAAACTTAGAATAGAAAGTTGGCACCCCACCTCTTGTCAAAATGCATTGTAACAATTAGAGCTGGCCAAGCCGAGTTAAGTCACCTACGCCTAACATGCAAAAAAAGACAAATCAAGACTGGAAGGAAGACTACTGTGAGACAAATGAGTATGGCAAAGAAGAGTAGACGGAACTCTATCAAGAAGGCACTGAGATGCAAAATAAGTGGAGTATCACTAAGTCAACTCGAGAAAAGCCAAGTCTCAAGTTGAAGTGACAAGAGTCATCCAATGATTGGAAGTCGACTCTAAGTCACCTGGGAAAGCAAGGAAATGCAAACAAGTCGAGATAACTATAAAAGATCCGTTGCCCACGTAAATCAAGAGATTTACTTAAACAAGTAATATCTCCATACCACCTTTCTCGAGTGCTCAGCCCCGTAAGCGCAAAAGGAATGAACCAATGGAAGCACTACACCGTGTCGAACTCCGAAAAGGTGAAAGAACAATTCATACGAGGAAATGGCAATTCCAAGGACTCGCAACAAGACAAGCTAACGCATCGCAAGTGACTTTCAAATATAAGCCTATCTCTTCAACTGGCAAATTTTTGAAAGATCACTATAAAAGGCCGAGGAATGACTTTGAGAGAAGGTAACTCGAACCACGAACATTCAAGAAATCAATCAAAGTGTAAACGTAAATACTCTCAAATCATTCAAGATTAATCCTCAAGCCTACATTACGAAGTACATCAATCCAACACTCACATGTGAAGGAAAGAGAACTTCAAACACCAAGCTTGAAACTTTTGAAGAAAAGGGTCTACATTCCACGAAGGATTGTAGGAAGGTTCAAGGCCGAACCAAGTCTTAAGTTTTTTTTTTTGGAGGGCTTCGTGATCAAATCCAAAGAGCTTGAGCAAGTGAGCTGTAGTAGCAAGGCAAATTGCCTGCGGAAGAAAGCTCGAGTCGTAAGAGAAGCCACCGAGTGATCAAGGCGTCTCCGACCGAGTCCCAAAGGATCAAGTCACCGTGTGTGATCAAGACTTGTATCCTGACTGCTACCACTTTGTAAACCGATCATTACCTAGTGGATTCCTCCAGAGTTGGAGAAGAGAGGAGTAGAAGAATTACCCGTCTTCGAACCTCTATAAAAATTTCATTGTGTCATTTACATTTCAAAGACTTTAATTCTGCATTTTTAATCGCTTATATCTCACGATAAATTTGCTATTCACCGATAATACCAAAGATAAACCTAGCACTAAACTCTTGCTTAATCAAACTTAAGGGTGTTAAGTCTTCCGCAAAAACAAAACCATAGTTGAGTTAATTTAGAATCAACAAATGAGTTATTCCATCAACAACTTCGATTGAGTTGTTGAGAGACTAACTCTACTTGATTGACTAAATCGATCGGTCCATCAAGGACACACTGCGGTAGAATCAACTCGTATATTTAAAAGACTAAATCGAAAATTTGGTAAGGTTTATTCAACCCCCTTTCTAAACCTTACACTTACACCCTTTGGGGGACCTACACGAACATCAATGTGTTTGGTTCTATCATGAAAAACTCGGGTTTTGCAAAGTTGAATACCGTTGAGAGTCGAAAAATACAACAACCTTTTGTTTTAGAAAACCAATTTCGTAACAAGACCTTTAAGCCACAAAGCTTCTTTTAAAGCCTCAGAATGCAAACATATTTTGACTCGTTTGTAGACATGGCCACAATATGTTGCGATGGGATTTCCAACTAATACATGAGCCACAAAGTGTAAAAACATAAGAAGTTGTTGATTTTCTCATTGTCTTTATCATTAGCATAGTTAGAATCAACATATCCTTTCAAAATTATACTGAAAGATCACATTTTGAAAAACACAAACTATAATCGAAAGAATGCCTCGGGATATCTAAGAACCACTTAACAAAGATTACAATGCACCATACCAGGATTGGACATGTATCTACTCAAACAAGAAAAAAGATAAAGCACATGGGCCTATCTGCTCACCATTAAGTACATCACATGGATCCAATAGCATTAGCATAAGGAATGTTTTGCATAAAGACACATATTTCAAGTTCATCTTAGAGACTGCCTTACTTAACGAAAATGAGAGGCAAGAGGCACATTCACGATTTGGCATTAGACAGAGAAAATTTTTGTAGGATCTTTTCTATATAAGAGGATCGATGCAAATAAATGATGATTTAGACTGTCCCTATCAATGTTCATTCCCAAAATCTTTTTAGCATCACCCAAGTATTTCATATCAAATTTAGCACTTGGACAATTTCTAACATGATCAATGGATTTAATACAAGGTCCAAAGAAGTAACATATCATCAACATACAAAAAGAGCAAGAACACAGAGTTTCATGATCAAGTTTAAAGTAAAGGCAATGATCAAATCGCTTCTACAAAAACTTTAACTCAAGCATACATTGATCAAACTTTTTATTCCATTGTCTTGGAGACTGTTTTAGACCATACAGAGATTTTTGGAGTAAAATTATAGTTAAGCTTGGATTTGTCCTCAAACCCTCGTGTTGTTTCATAAAAATTTTTCATCCAAGTCACCATGAAGAAGCGCTTTAACATCCAACTGTTTCAATTCCCAGTCAAATTGAGCAACAAGAGCAAGCATAATTCTCACAAGAACAAATTTAACAACAAAAAAGAAAAATTTTGGTAATCAATCCCTTCCTTCCGAGTAAAACCTTTAGCAACTAATCTAGCTTAAACCTAACACCTTCAGATTCTTGTTTAATCTTGTAAAGCCATTTACAAATAACTATAGAAACGATTAGGGGTTTAGGAACAAGAATCCATGTGTTATTAACATGCAAAGAAGTCATTTCTTCATGCATAGCACTTAGCCATTTAGTGGATTCAGCAGAGTTCATAGCTTCAGAGAAGGTTTTAGGCTCAGAACCATCAATAGATTCAAACACAGAAAACACATAAGATGTCATGTGAAAATCAGCAAATTTGTTTGGGACTCTAACATGCCTCCTAGTTCTATCCCTAGTTAACACATAATCATTTAATTCATCATGATTATCAGCAACAGGTTCATTTTCAGTGTTAACATCAGGAAATTCATTATTCATGTCATGCACATTATCATGTTGAGTATCATCTTCAATATGCACATCATTATCATTCACATTGACAGGCAAAGCATCATTGATATGAGAATCAGCAGGAGCAGCAATATTAGGAGACACATTAGATAGCTCCACCTCATTTGGAGTATTATCACTTTCAGAAACAGTTTGAGGAGAAGGATGCACAAAGCAAGGGAATTCAAGTTCATTGAATAACACATCCCTACTAATTATAGTTTTAAAACCAGGTTCTCCTCTATTCCAAAGTCTATATCCTTTAACCCCTTCAGGGTAGCCAAGAAAAACACATTTTATAGACCTTGGATCTAATTTGTCATTCTTTTGATGCACAAATGCAGCACATCCAAAGATTTTCAAATTAGAGAAATCAACAGCTTTCCCAGTCCACACCTCTTCAGGGTATTTCCCTTCCAAGGGGACTGAGGGGGACCTATTGATTAAATAGGTAGCTGTTACAACAGCTTCTCCCCAAAACCTTTTAGAAAGTCCAGAGGTAGCAAGCATGCTCCTCACTCTTTCTAAAAGTGTTCTATTCATCCTTTCAGCAACACCATTTTGCTGAGGTGAATAGGGCACAGACTTGTGCCTTTTATACCAAATTCATCACACAGATTGTCCATTAATTGATTACAAAATTCCAGGCCATTGTCGTTCTCAAAACTTTAATCCTTTTACGCTTTGGTTTTCAATAAGTTTTCCAAGTTTTAAACTTATCAAAAACATCGATTTGTTCTTCATTAAAATCACCCAAACTTTCCTGAATAATCATCAATTATGGACAGAAATATCTATTTCCTCCATGAGTAGGCACAGAAAGAGGGACCCCAAACATCAAGATGCAAGTATTCAAGCAATTCAAGATTAGCCGATTGTTTAGGATTAGTTGGAGAGGGAACTTGACTCTTTGATGTTTACCATACACACATGATTCACAGAAAGACAAAGCATCAAGTTTGTTTTTACCAAAACAGCCCTTATTCTGAAGAATGTCAAGACCTTTAGAGCTAATGTGACCAAGTCTTTTATGCCACAAATCAGTCAAATCATTTGACACAGGATTAGCAACAGCATTCACAGAATTTGGCACATAAGAATCATGTTTAGCATGTAAGACATAAAAGATTTCTGTTCATTTCAGCTTTTTGCAATAATCATAGAACCCCTCATGAGTTTCATAACACCCTTCCCCCATCTTCCCTCTCATAGCCATCATGTTCAAGCATAGCACAGATATCAAATTATTGATAAATCAGAACATGTCTTACATCATTGAGTGTCAAAACATAACCAAGATCAAGTTTCAAACACACAGTACAACACCAATCACTTGACACTTTTTATCATTAGCCATGGAAACAGATCCATTTTTGCATTGAAGCATAAGTGTTAAAAATGATGTTTAAAAGGTGTCATATGGAATGTGCATGCGAGTCAATTAGCCATTCATAATCACTGAAAGCATTTGAAGGCACACAGAATTCTACGAAACCAGGCAAACATGCACCATAAACACATCACCCATATGATCATTAGAAGTGGTCAAGTTCACAGAGTCATTGGTTTGGTTTTTATTGTTTTGGTTATTGTTTTGGTTATTGTTCTGTTATTCCCGGTTTATTGCACTCTTTGATGTAATGACCATGCTCACCACAATTATAGCATTTCCTGTTATTCCTAGGTCTAGAATTAGACCTACCTCTGCTTTTGCTTCTCTTTCTTCCTGATTTGTTGTTATTGTTATTCCCATTTTTCCTGTTCTGAGGTCTACCCCGACATGCATAACCTTCCCGACCCCTTGTTCATTTCCTTTGATATTTTTCGGATCTAATTCCTTACTCTTAAGGCCATTAATCACGATCAAGGGTAATAGAGTCTCTACCATACTTTAATGGCAGATTTCACATCGCATAAGAATCGAGGATGGCATTTAGCAACACAATAGGGGTATAATCATCAATGTTTTTATCACCAAACTTTATGTCTTGAATCAGTTTTGTAAAAACATCAAGATTTTCATCCATATCCTTTGTCAAGTCAAGTTTAAATCTAAAAACTTTTCAAGTAAACGATTTGGAAGGTAATGAGGTTTCAAAGAAAGAGTTCTTCCAACTTGTTCCACAATTCCTTGGCACTTGACAACTTGCCAACTTTTCTTAACACGAATCGAAAGGTTTAGGATAATGGATGAATAAGCAAACTCATCAAGTTCACTTTAATCTCAAAGTGAAAGATCTTTATCAAGATATTTTTGTTCAATGACTTTAAAACATTTTTGTTGAATCGAATGCCGCCTTCATCTTTTGTTGCCAAATAGAAAAATCGGTTTTTCCATTGAAGGGTTCCAAGTGATAACCAAAACACCAAATCATTATCACGGATATAATCAAGAATATATATCACACAGGTAATTCACAAAGAGTACACGAAAAGTATACCAAGAAATCACAAGAGGCGAATGAATCAAGAGAAGCAATGTAGGTGGACCACACGTAGTCCAAGTAAATGCAACAACAAAATGAACAAATATCTGAGGACCACACAGAGTCCAACCGAGATCAACAAGGGACCACACAGAGTCCAAGAGAAAGCGTAAAAAGGACCACACAGAGTCCAAAAAAAAAATAAAGCCCTAGGGTTTCCACTAAAACACTACTACTAACAAAGATATAAGTAGGAGGGAGGAGAGATTATTCCTTACTACCAGGAGCAAGTCCTGGGTATCAAACCGGTCACCGAGTTCACCAGAGCCAAGAATCACCAAGATCCAAAGACGAACTGGAAGCACCAACCCCACCAAGAGGCATGGATAGGTGCTCGATACCACCGCTGGGTATCTATCTCGCCTTCTAAAGATTGATACACTAAGTACCAAAAATACAAATCTGACTCGATCGCCTATTATACATATTTGTACTCTGACTCAAAGTAACTCGAAAAATGAAAATCGAATCAAAGAATACAACAAATCAAATCGCAAGTTACAAAAGAATAAAACAATCAGAAAGAGGATAAAACCCTAGATCCGAATATTGAGATTATTCGGCTCAGGGACTGGTAAACCCTAGCAACAGTGTCACAAAGAATCAGCCCAGAGTACCACGAGGAAGAAGCCACAAGAAAGCCTTGCCACAAGACCAAACCTCTCAGCCTTTCACCAAGAAACTCCAGAAACCCTAGGTCGAAATCGGACCACCCAAAACCCTAATCCACTCAGAAAAAGGATCTCGTACACAGAGTTGGTGAACAAGACAGTAAGTACAAAGATCTCACCTCTCACACACAGAAAACCCCAAAGAAATCCAAATGAACCGGAGTTTTTAGAGAGAGAGAGAATCGCACAAGCGAGAGGGTTCGAGAGAGAGAGTGGAGAGATGAGAGAGAAAGCAAGACAAGATAATGAATTAGGGTTTTGAAAGATAGTACCCTTAAATGACAAGAGTCAACGGCTCGATCCAATCGAGATCAACGGTCCATCAATTGCCAAAGGATCCGCGGATTGTAAATCCGGATCTCCAGCGATCCGACTCGATGCCAGTCAAGAAATGGGTTAATGGGTTTGGGGTGTGGCTTTAGTATTGGGTCGCAATTTCTTGGCCTTTAATCATTGGAATTGGGCCACACACAAATGGGCCATAATATCCAACACGAACCCTTCACATGATGTAATGATATTTGATAGTTTGATGTCAACATCTACTGAATTGACCTTTACTCCATCTACAAAAGCACTAAATATGTACGATGCACTCACAGTTGAATTTTTCTCCCTTTATAGCTTAAGCATTAATGGTTTTGAGTTGGATCATTGGACGCATCTCCATTTTGATTTGACGACAAAATGTCTACTCTATAATTCTTATTCTCCTGAACTTAGACGATTCTCTGCTCAAATTATGGGTACCAATGACTATTTTTCTTTTTAGTCTTTTTAGTACATATATCCTAGTAGGAACGAGCTTAGGGTTTATGGTTTAAGGAGAGTGTGATGAGAATGCAACCACGACTTTTTATTTGGGCTTGAGAGTCTTACTTAACCTCTCAACTACTGTCTAATTATCGGGTTTATGGACTATTTAGACTTGCAAAATATGTCACAGTGAAAAAAAGTTAATAGGTTAAAGTAAACATACTAGATCAGGTTAAGTAATCATACTAGCTGCAATCCCAATTTAGTACAATTTTAATTCACTCAAGGAGTGTTTGCAAATATTTTAAAAAACTATTATCAATTTTTTGTTGGAAAAAAAAATAGTTTCAGTGTGTTTAAGTGTAAACTTGTGCTTCCAATTATGTATAATTTAATCAGAATTCCAAAGTAGGGGAACGAGCGATTTAAATTTTTTATTAGTTCAACTTTAAATTTCATTTAGAAATGTGTAAAATCCCTTTTCAATTTATTCAGCAGATACCATCAAATTTAACTTAATCAATTTTCGGGTTTCTATTTGCAAATTAAACACTATCAATTTCTGATTATTTACCAGTATGCTAAACAAATTTCCAACTCTTAAATGTGTTCAGCTTGGAGATTCAAAGATCTAATTAGCTGATTTCTCGTTAGAATAACGTAAAATATTTCACCAAGTGAACGATTAGCATGGAAACTCGGTTTTGAACCAGCTTAGGGGAGTGGAGTTATGTCACGATATATTAAGGATATATTATTTAAGGCTCCATTTGGAAGGAAGTATTTGAGATATGGATTTCAAATCCATAATAACAAATCCATTTATGTTGTTTGGATGAAGTCAATTTATAATGGATTTCAAATTCTTGGAAGCTATTTTTTGAGTCATTTTGGAGGATTTTAAATCTTTCACATTTAGAGTCATTTGAAATCCTTCCCTAAATCCTCTTACCAAATTCAAATCCTCTCATCCAAATGCAACCTAAGGGTCACCGATTGACGCTCAAAGTGAACCACTAGCATTAGTATAAGCTTGGTTATATTACTAAAAAAAATGTTTTTTTTTCCTCTCAATTTCATAACATACTCATTTATTTCAGATCAAGTGAAAAATAAATACTTAGATAAAAATATCAATCAGAAACAAGCGGCACTTAAAAAACGAAAAATAAACAGATGCTGTCCAATTCCCATTTTTACTTTTTTGGGATAATTACAAAAAGTACCCCTGAAGTTTGACCTAATTACAAAAAACTCACCTAACTTTCAAAATTACAAATAATACCCCTGAGGTTTCATTTTGTCTAGCATTTGAACCCTTCATAAGCAAAAATCATTTCAAAATCCTCCTTCGTATTTATAAAAATATTACAATTTATCCCTTAGTTTTAACACTGAATCAAACTTCGGGGATACTTTTTTGTAATTTTAAAAGTTAGTTGGGTTTTTTTTGTAATTAGGACAAACTTCAGGGGTACTTTTTGTAATTATCCCTTTTTTCTCGATAGATGTAGTACAAGTTAATTTTTGTATGAGTTACCATAAAGATATGGTGTTAGGATTAGTAAAATTTCGAAATCTGCAGCAGGATATTCTATTTAGTTATATGCATATTATTATTTGGATCACCATTCACATTATTGATGCCATTGTAACACGGGTGAGTAGATGCTTTGTAACCATATTTCAAAGTAGCCAAGCAATCTCATCTCAAAAAAACCCCAATACACCTACCTAAAAGCCCGCTACTCCAATCCCCCTCATGTCGTCGTCATCTCTCCCAAGCGCAAGCTCGATGATTTTGCGGACAACGCCGTTCTCCGCATAAACCCTACCAGGATGCGAAACCACCAATCTGCTACCTCCTCCAATTCCCCCAATTCAAGCATCGCCGACACGGCTCGCCTCCAATTTTTACCCTCGTACTCCACGCCTATTCTTGCGACACAATTAAATCGATTCATGAGAAAATTCAGTCGATCACTGGTATTCCGATCATCGAACAGAGCTTAATTTACCGCGGAAAGCAGTTGCAGTGGGAACAGACTTTGGCTGAATGTAATGTCCAAAATGATGCCGGCCTGCACTTAGTCGGCCGTATGCGGAGCACCGATCATCCCCGGTTCTCTGTGATACGCCCACTAAAACGATGAAATCAAGGCTCCTGGAGTTCTTATCAATGACGCCACGGACGGACTCTGATCAAGCATCTGGCCATTTGAAGATTCTCAATTCGTCATCCATGTCAGCGGCTCTGGTAATGCTCTATATGTCTTCTCATAAACCTAATAGGGAGGCAGCAGATGATGCCATTAAACACTTGATTAATTCTAGCAAGACTATTTTGCCTAAGCATCCTATCATCAGTGTGTGCCGATTGTTTTGGAATTCTGTAAGTTGTTGAAAAGGGCAGCAGGGGTTGATGATCCATTATATGGTTCGTGTAGGAGTAGTTTGGGAACAATGGTGGAGTACACTGATATTCGAGAAAACAAATGGTCGATTGGACTTGGTGACATATTTCCGTTTGTTAGTGAATTAGCAGCTAAGCTGTCCCATGATTTGGTGGTAAGTGCAGAGTCAACCTCTTTTCCGGGGCCTTCGCCTTCAATTGGTGATGTTGATGATTTCACTGCGTTTATGGTAGCCGTGAGGAATGAGATTAAGAGAGACCTAGGGTTTTCTTGCCCAGTTCGACTTCCCTTGAGTGAGGAACTACCACTGTGTTATGCAGATGAGATTACTATTTTGCATGGGATTTTTGTCAATTTATTGAGTAAATTAGACAGGTGTTTGGTGAAAATTGAGGAGCATGCAAAAGAAAATGGCGGTGAGACTCTTTCCGTTGGATGCCAGTATCTTGGTCTTTTGAAGGAACTCAATAGTATTTCAAAACTTTATTATGGTAGCGAGGAGGTGTTCTGGGAGACCATGAAGAGGAGAACAAGTGCTTTGTGTTATATCATTGTTAGGTGTGCCAACAGGAGCGATGATGATCATAAGTGGATTCTTGAGTGTAAGAAGTAGCCAATTCTAAGGCAAGGAGGCATTTAGCAATGACGATGGGACGACTATGAGGAGCTACATATCATTCGGTACATTGCACATGTAGATGCAGAATCCTTGCATGTTGATTTATTTATGGAGTTCAAGAATGAGGAGACAACTGGTTTTTCATAAATGCTGAGTTAAAGTCAGTTATTATAATAAAGTTTGAGCTGAGTCCTATTTTGTGCTTTTGCCCTTGTGCTCTGGTTTTGATTTAGGATAAGCACACACTGGATTAAAACTAGTACCACACTGTTAGAGTGGTCTCAGTAACATGGGCAACTGCTGAAGAATTTGTTTGCCTGTGCAATGCATCTATCTTTCCGACTTTTTAGTTATGGTTTAATAACATTGATTTGTGCACATGTTCAATGGTGAACATGTAGTAACAGCTTAATAACACCCTTCACAACACTCATACCTCTTTATCATACTAATTTTCCCACTCTTAGCATGCAAAGCTTGATAATGATCTAAAACCGTGTCGAATAAATCTGAAAAAGTTGCTGCCATTTATTAAAATATCAAACAAGTCTATCTATCTATATTTCCTCTCTTATCTACATTACATACATTCGGTAATTTTCATCTTCAAACATAATACAACTAAAAAGCTTTTTATAAAAACTGAATAATGTTTACACTATAGTAGTATTTCATTTCCTTATGGAAAGAAAGAAAGAAAGCAGAAATCAGCCAACCTCTCATTATAAACATGTAGCTAAACAATCTTGAGTAATCACCAAATCTTGTCGATCTAATTTCCCTGAAAAAAAAAAAGAAAAAAAACTTGTCAATCTAATGTTTCTTTTACGGCATATAAAACTCTGCACGAATACGGATACGAACACGAATGAGCATCCACAAGACCCCACAAGAATGTGGGATTTGGGGTAGCAGCAACCAAGTCCAAAACAGAATTAGTTGCTGGTTTTAATAATGGCTGTGGGAAATTGAATGCCAAATTATCAACCTTGTGCTCATAAATTTTCCCATTTCCTATCCAGTTTATATCGTGATGTGCCATGAAATTATTACCCTTTTGCCTCCCAAGGAATATGAGGGACACCTTTCAAGTTCCATCTTACCAGAATTTTATTCTCAGACGGCTGCCAAATTCTTAGCACGTCCACTGATATTTCTCTCAACAAATTTCAATCTCAATGCCCAGAATACTATTTTGTATTTTTGATTCCTGTGAAGGTGTGTAAAGGGTCCATGAGAGTTATATCATCCGTGCAGCAATACATGAATAAATAATTAAATAAAGGGATAATTATAAAAACTATCCTGAAATTTAGTCTAATTACAAAAAAAATCCAGTTATCTTTAGAAAATATCCCCAGCTAACCATGCATTATATATGTTACGTTCCTATCGATAGAGTTGCAAGTTGTAACTTGAGAATTAAGGTAAATGATTTGTTATTCATGTGAGTAAAGTTCAATCTATTGTTGTGCAACATAGACTTAAAAATTAAAATTGGAAGATAGCATTAAAATGTGGATTGTGTACACATAGTAATTTTTGTGTTTACATTTTTTCCCCATTGCCCATTGGATAATTAATCAGCAAGTCCAAAAATATGCATTCACACTACGTTGTCAGAAAAAAACAAAACAATGTATATATATTTTCTTCTTTATCCAGTCTACAAATTGACTAGGGGTTTCTAAAACATATATATTACAAATAGGATTGTGCAACATAGACCTAAAAAAATTTTTGAAGGTAGCATTAAATGTGTTGTGTACACATAGTAATTTTTTTTTAACATTTTTCCCCATTGCCCAATGATGATTAATCAGCAAGTCCGAAAATATGCGTTCACACTATGTTTTTAGAAAGAAAAAAACAACAACAACAATAATAATAGTAATAATAATAATAATAATAATAATAATAATAATAATAATAATAATAATAATAATAAAATTGGTCTATTTTTGCATATATATCAAGTCTACATAATGAGTACGGGTCTCTAAAACATATCTATTACAAATAGGATTGTGCAACATAGACTTAAAAAAAAAAATTGGAAGGTAGCATTAAAATGTGGATTGTGTACACATAGTAATATATTTCTTTTTACATTTTTTTCCCATTGCCCATTGATAATTAATCAGCAAGTCCGGAAATATGCATTCACACTATGTTTTCAGATAAAAAAAACAATAATAATAATAAAATTGGTCTATTTTTGCATATTTATCCAGTCTACAAATTGAGTAGGGGGTTCTAAAACATAAAGGTGTTGCACTTTAAGGCAGTTACACCAGACTCGATTTCTTCATGAGGAAAGCACGAAATTATTTGATCATATATATGGAGAAGACTTTCATGTTATTTTTTTTTATTTGATCTCAAATATAATAATAATGTAATTTTAACCAAATTTGTAATTTTGTGCTTTTGTGTCGTTTTTCGTGTTGTATCGTGTCATTTCTCTTTGTAATTTGTATTTATAATCATATTGTGTTATTGTGTTGTGTCATCCGTACACTTTATTAAATTCATGCCACAAATTAATTAGTACCTAAGTTTGATGCAATTTCCATTCCATACTTGCAAGGGCCAAGTATTTCAAGATGATAATTAATAGTAGTCTTATATGGGATCGTTCCATAGACATGAGATGAGATGTTTCATACAATTTTTTGCCTAATTGATAAACCAATCAAAACTCGTATTAGGAGCAGTAACCAAAATTGGAAAATGCCTAGTATTAGGATTTGGCGGATAATAACCCAATCCCCTACCGTCTACCCCAACTATGCTTCTTGTATCACCTGTTTTACTAAATTAGTGGATACGGATATTATTAAGAGGGTGTTTGGCTGAGCTTATAAGCTCTTAAAAATAGCTTATAAGATGTTTAAGAGCTTATAAGCTTTTAAAATATGTTTGGTAATTTTTTTCCAAAAGAGCTTATAAGCTCTAAAAATAAGTTGTCAGAGAGCTTATAAGCTCCTAAAAAAAAAGTACATCCACCCTAACTTTTTTTAAAAGAGCTTATAAGCTCCTTATTTTAAACATTCAAAAGACAAAAATATACTTAATAATTTTATAAGATATAAAAACAACTTATAAGCTGATCAACTATCTTATTTTATCCAAACGCTCTGACAGCTTATTTTTAAAATAAGATCTAACATCTTATAAGCTCCTAAAACAGCTTATCAGATGTAGGAGTTATAAGATGTTTTAAATAAGTTTAGCCAAACACCCTCTAAATCTCAAGTAATTGAAATTAGAAATTGGCAAAAGAACACAGAGCATGCAGAAATTCATTTAGCATTTGCTCGGGATATTCTTCGAATAGGAATTTTTAATTGATTGGCCGCTACACATTCTCCCGAATATACCACCTTTTAGGGCCTTCATCTTAAGAATCCTCAAGCTTAGCCCAACATGTATTCATGCCCATTAGGTTGCAATCGGGTAGCTTAAAGCCCAATAATGTTTTCAGCATTTACTATTTTTTTCCCAATTCGAACAAAACAAAGACCGGGTCCTAATCTCTAATGTGGCCCAATTGGCCACATGGGATATGGGCCACAAATAATGAGATAGAGTTCGGGGAAGTCAAATAAAAAAAAGAGGTTTAGGTCTCATTACGGATCTACGTCTATACGAACAGAACCAATTTAATTAACCAAGGCTAACCTGACTTATTCTTGAATAAAATTGTTATCTTAAAACCCTGATCATTATCCACTAAAATTCTATAATGATTTTAATCAATATTAAATAATAAAAGAGAATCATTATCATAAAATCCTGATTGTCGAACTAGAATCTGACTGATTCTACTTAGGGGACCCCTATTAACACACCCAAAAACTATCAATACACCTTATTCTTTTCTTACAAAAATATAATCAGTTAGAAAGACTAAAATATCCTCGGTACCCAATCAAATTTCTTAATACACTCGTATTCTTCTATTCCCTTTTGCAAATGAAAAGATGACTTGCGCAGGATTTAATAAATCTTAAAATTCCAAGCACGAAAAAACTGATGAGCTGTTTAGATATTACGGGATTGGAATCGATTAGATTGGATATTTTTCTTCTCCATTAGAAAATTACAAAAGATAATAAATAAACTGAGTGATTCTTAAACTACAATTTTCCTTTTTTGTGATGTTGATCAGTCTGCTTGAAAATGGTGGAATTCTCCTTCTCAACATATGGGCTGGGTTTTCTTCTCTATCACAATTAATGTGACATTAATTGTTATGGTTTCTATGGTCAATTTTTTTAGTTTGCTTGTAGCTTCTACTCTTATTTATAAGAACTGATATCTGAAATTCGTGTACCTGGTCAAGTTTAAGAGCAATATTCTCATTTTGATTAAAAAAAAATTAGAATTGATGCCTTTTAAGTATGTGCTTATTCATTTGCAGATCAATGGTCGGGATTGAGCAAACTAAAAGATACGTAACTAGTTGGGTGGGTTCATGTTTGGGGTTTAATTGGGGAAAAGGGTAAATTTGGAAATATTGGAGGGGTGTATGAGTAACTATGTTATTTTTAAAAAGGGTTAGAGGTGTACTTAAAAGGGTGTATGAATAACTATATATTGATAGGTTTTGGGGTGTTAATAGCGTCCTACTTAATAGCACCTAAAAAAAAAAGAATCAGAAAGAAAAAAAAATTAGGTTGCGTTACAGATGAAGAATTTTCAGTCTATTATTTATCGCATCAATTCCATCAATAATATTCCTGAAAACATGACGGCACACCACTACATCGAAAATAATTTTAGAATTAAAATGTAATTTACCAATTATTTGTTAGGAAAATAAATTTTCAAGACATAAATTCATATGAGATAGTTCACGGATTAATTTCGTGAGACGGATCCTAATTGACCCATATTATGTATAAACCATTTAGATTTGGATCTAACTTACTTTGATTTGTAAAATGAGTTGGATACCGTGAGACGGTGTCACATTAACTTACTCAATTTTCAATTATTTGGGTTTTCCTTGTCAATATCCTTTCTCCGACGCTGATTCTCATTTCATTGTTTTCAACTCTTTTATGCTACGGGTTGTTAACATAAATAAATTCAGGTAAAAACAGATCAGTATTTCAAAATACCCAATCATGAGAATGACTATAAAAGGCAATAAGAATGTAGACTGCATCTGAATGTAGGCGCATCTGAATGCACCAGCTCCATGAAAAAGAAGCCAGTGTCAGAATCTCAGCGACAACACGATTTTCTATCGGCAACGTAAAGCGCTGAAAACACCATTAACACTTATGTGCATCAGTGACTCTAATTTGTTGCCTTTTTATTCTCTTTAATTTGTCCTAAAACATCATAATAAATAAATTCACCGATAAATAGAACAAGATCAGAAAGAAAGGTTGAGAGAATGATGATTGAGGGATAACTCAGATCCAAGGGATAGAAGAAGACCAAATAAAAACTGAAAAGCTTTTCGTATTAAGTATTGTGTTAATTTTTCCAAAAAGGATGAAAATACTTTTATTTCTGCGGACAGAGATTTTCTATAGCGGCCATGGGATAGGAATGTGGAGGTGTATATTTATAAGTAGTAGCACCCAAATAAAACCCTAATTTTGGCTGTCTTTGAATTTACGATGATACCCTCGCCCCTCGGTCGCTTCAGGTGGCTGGGATCCGCCGCTGCCTTCATTGTAAATTTCAGATTTTAGCATTTTGTATTTTGGCCCCACATTTTTTGGGCGGATACTTTACCCCCTTTCTTACTTTGAACAATTGGCATTCAACCCCCTTTGCCTCGATCCCTTGAACTCTCTCCCCCCAGTCCACTTTGATCCGTTTTATATACTTGGGCGGATGTTTTATGAGTTTACAATGTTTGTTTACCTTCTTCTAGGCAGGACTTTTTCTCAATTATTTTCCCCAAATACAAAGTGTACATTACTTTAGACTTTCCCAACAACCATGGAGTAAATGTGCATGCATTTATACCTCTGAAGTAACGTTAGTAGATAATTTTGTTGTAGAGCGATTGACCGGAGTTCAATCTTACCCAAATTCGTGTGTCCCCTCCCCTAACTATTGCCCCATTGTACTCATATAAAAAAAAAAAAAAAAAAAAACTTAGATTCCTATATTCTCATGGTCTCAAGTCCCTAGCACATTGTTTATATAGTATTTATCTTAATAGTAATTAATGCTAAGCAAATATAAATTTGGTCGTAGAACAAAAAAGCAAAAAACAAAAAAACTTGAAAATCATGATAGGACAGCCTCTCAGGTCTCAGCTAGGTTTTTTGACTTATATTAGTTCTACCTGCAATAAATATTAGTAACTCGGCGTGTTTCTTCATGGATTGCTGCTCATCAAATGTATGCACACCATATTTTTCCTCTTAATGATTAAATAGTGCTTGATCTTTTCCCAAATGCATACACATTGGGGTCAACTCCTGACCTCCCTCCCCATTAAGGAGGAAACGATACCACTAGGCTCAATGGCCATTGATCTCATACATATCAATTATGAAATTGAATTATTCTGCAGTAATCCTGCGGAAGCATGATAATATCAAACTAAAATTTAAAATGAACCTCCTGGAGATTCTTGCCATACCCGAAAATGTCTAAATTATAAGACAGATCCAAGGAAAGAGTCAGACCAGATAGATGATGTCATGATGACAAGAAAAAAATAGAGAATTACTGACCAAAGACCAGTTTACTTTAATCAGTCATACCCCATAATGCGCTTATGATGCGGAAGATGTAATTTAAGGTCGATGTCAATAGTTCTAGGCCACCAGTTTGCTGAGTCTGATACTACCATATACTACCAGTCTAAGCCTAACGGGGAGAGAAGAGAAAATAAATAAAGACAACCAAAATTCTACAAAAATAGAATTAACATGCTTTTCAGTCTCATTGTTTTCCTACCAGAATCACGAACCAGAGAATGAAATAGAAAGAGAAAAAAACGTTTGCTGGTTTGAGTGATGAAATATTGAAATCTACGGGCCATGCTACCAATATTTCATGGCAAGATCATACTTTGCTCTTGTGCTCTGGTCTATGAGTAAACTCAAAGTCTATATGAACAAAAGCTCTCTCAACCTCAGGAAGTTGCTCGAGCTTTTCTTGTAATGTTTCGCCAATATTATGGGCTTGGCTCAACAGCATATCTTCTGGCAGCACAATGTCAACCTCCACAAAGTAATGAGAACCAAAAGTATATGCTCTCACTGTGTCAATCTGTTGAATCTCTTTGTGATGGTTCCATATGAGATATGTTAATTTTGCAAGGAAATCTGGTGGTGCTGTTCTTCCAATAAGAGACCACACATTTTCAATAACTGTCTTTGCCCAAGTGTTGATTGTATATAATGCTATCTGCAATGTACAATGAAATTTATCAGCTATTTTTCTCTAAGGTATCATGTGTTATGATCTCATTGCTTGAAATATAAGACTCTGTTTTATAGCAACTCGTGAGTCGTGTCATTAAACAAAAAATTATGGCAGCAGCTGGATGAGTTATGCTATCATGTGATGATAAGACACATCATGCTTGAAATATAAGATATCCTAGACTCTGTTTTACACAGCTACTCATGTCATAAGCAGAAAAAACGCAAAGTGAGTCTACTCACAATTATGGCCCCGGTAGGATCAATCCACCAGTAGAATCGAATTGCTAAAACAGCGTGACTAATCCAACTGAATTGGTGACGACATCAAACATATGATCTTGAGCATAGGCTCTAACAATTTCATTTTTAAATCTGCGGCAATAAATCATGAGCAGAAACTTGACTACAGTTACAGACGCCATGATCCCTATCATCCACATCTCCTTGTCATGGTTAATATCAGGACCAGACTGTCCACAAGGAAGAAAATTAGTGTTCACGACAGCAAATAAACATTCTGTCACAGAATAACTGCATGTTTTAGCCCAGTTACTAGGTTAGTTGAAAATACCTTTGCAATAAGTTGCCGACCAGACTCCAGTATTATTTGCAGTCCCAGAGTTGCCATTACAGATGCAAACACAATAATTCCCTGTGAACAATGTACTTGGTTAAAGCAGGAAATTTAAGCTTACACAGCTCCTCCTGTGAACTGTTATGCACTATTTACTCCTAAACTCCGAAAAAAATACACACTTCAACCTTGTCTACAAGCATTCCAAGAATATAACAAGAAATTAAACCTTTTTGCTTCTTCATGATATGACATCTTATAGTAGGTTAAATGCCATATGTCATTTCATGATAACTACATCAACTGCCTTCACAGGTCATTCAGCATATATGAAATTCTATTTTATTCTTCCTAGAATGACTTGACCTAAAAGTAAAATTTGATGAAAGAAAAAAAAGAAAGCAAAAAGAGAAAAAAAAGACTTTGGCGTGCTGCACAAACAATGCACAGTGGACATTCGCCCCTTTTTTTAGTAAAGCTAAATTTCAATTTGGATCAGCAAATCATTCTCATAATGGAAATTACCAAGCATAGCTATTTGCAAGAGAGGAACACGGTGGGAAGACCTTACCACGGGTTGCATCCGTTTCTTTCCTATTGGGTAGTGATACTGGTTTGGGTTTCTCATTGCATGGGAAGTAAACCACAGGATCAGCCCAGATAGTAGGTCTAAGAAAGAATCCATAGTTGATGCAATGACAGCCAAAGATCTGCTCTCAATGGAGGCATAAACTTTTGCCATGAAAAGGAACAGATTAGCTATATTTGACACATGAACAGCCATCCTTTCGCTCTTCGCAAGTTGTTTCATTTCATCCTGACAGATATTTTAGCAAATTAAGATAACAATAAATGTATGCTTCATAAAAAGTAAATTTACTACAGACTTAAAGTCTGGTATTCTCCATTCTGGTTTTCAATCATAGTTTTGAGACCAAACACAAAAAGAATCAGGGGAAAAATGTATTACCCCCTAAGCAGGCCAGGCCAGTCTAGAAAATATGTATTCTTCATTTACAAAAATGACCAAACAAAAATCTCGAAATTTTCATGAAAACTGGACTGGGGTTATGTGCTAACTTTGCAAGCTTAGAGATGATTTGAATTGTACTTGAGAGGGTAAAAGAGTCAATGAATCCAATAAAGGTAATAAAATTTAATACACCTGCACTTTATTATTCAGACATAACAAATAAAATTATCATGAGTATGGCAGTGTATGTAGTAACTATATTTGTTTACAAAGAGAAAATGTAACAACCAACCTCTGTCAGAGTATCTGGTAAACAACCAGATTCATGAATAGTTTCCATTTCATTGAATCCTTCCAAGAGCCTCTCCTGCTTTTTGTAATACTCTGCAACTTTTCGTTGTTTCTCTGACAAAAATTGTATTTGAAGAACATAAAAGAAAAATATAAAATGTTAAGAAGAGATGCATTAAACCTACCTATACTGGCAAGATTAACATACAAGGCCAGACATAAAGCATGAATAAACACTGGTACAAACAAGTTTCAATGCATGCTACATCATGTTAAAAACGAAAAAAATCACAAAATGTGTAGAAATCAGTAATTATTGACCATATTGCTGCTGCCTAGACTAACCAGGAAACTTGCTCAGTTCAACAGGTCAATGGTCCTTCTAATGGTATCATTTTGTATTGACATTCTTTGTGCTGAAAAGGAGATTTCAATGCTTGTGATACAGTAGTCATCCATTAAGATCATAAAAACTTCAACATTTACTGAAAAGCAGCAGTGAACCAACATGTGCAGATCATACTTCATTATTTTTTCATCACTGCAGTTGGTTGATCTGGCTCATTCAACTGAAATTCAAAAGCCCCTAGCTTTCTCCAAGGCTTAAAATCACAAGTTTGAAATGTACTCCAATCTGGTATGATTTATATGATATAACTTTTGACCATGCTTGCTATAATGACTTGAAGTTTTGCTATAAACCATATTGCATTTCTGGAAACTACAGATGAGTATGCATATTAAAAAAAGTATAACATTGTAAAGCTCCCAGGCTAAATTCAAGGGGAAAGAAAAATGAAAAGGCATAACTTTGAATCTATAGTTTACAGCACCAGCTTCCACTGTATCATTTGGCATATAATTAAAAATTGGATTCCTTGTATGGCATCATCAGCACCTTCATCTTGACAAAAGTTCATGAAAAAAGAGGATACGTCCCAAATACCTTTTTTTTTTAAAGAAAAGTAAATTTTAGGTTATGATTGTTTGTGCTTTCATTTCGCCCACTTTTATTTTCTGAGTGAATAGTGATTAAATTTTTTTTTCAAAGTGAAAGTTGTGTAGAGAAAAAATAAAATTTGTATTGATATGATAGAGAATTTTTTAGAGATGTTAATTTTGTGAAATTTTTTGTGAAAATAATAGTGTAAAATATAATGCAAGAAAATGAATTAAAAATAAAAAATAAACCAAAAATAAGAAATATGGATCTCATCTTATAGTTTTTATTATCAAGATTAAGAGAAAAATAATAAAATTGTTGATATATTAAAGAAATTACCGTTCTTATGTGAATAGGATGGGGAGTGAGAAATAAATAGTATTATTGGATATTGAGATGTGTAAACGAGAAAGAGTATAACAATCACACATCCCACAAATTTTTCTCTCAAATATGAAAATTCTGAAAATAAAAAGACAAGCAATCAAAGCCTTGAGTTCTCACTTCTACTTCGCACACCTTTAACATGAATAAAATTCAAAATACTGCACATTCGAGAAACGTAATAAAAATTAGGGGTGTGCATTGGTACAATATGGTACGGAGATTCAAAAATTTACAGAACCGTACCAAAGTTCGAATATTTCAAAAATTGATATCCGAAACCGTAGCGTGGCTAAAAAATATCCATACCATATCATCCTAAATCTTGGGACAGTTCGGATAAGTATATGAAAATTAAAAATTGTAATCCGAAACATATGAAATATGTGTGTATATATATATATATAAGCACAAAATATTGTATAAACTTTAAAACTAAAGATTCTGAAAGAATAAAAAGGAAACGAGAACCACACCCTGAATTTTCCCCCATTCTTTATTACCATGTATCAACCCCTATGGTATCAACCCCGTGTCTCGGGAAAAGGAATATTTTTTTATACCAGTTGTAACTGCTTATATGCTCTACAGTATTCCCCTGATCTGCAAGCTATGGCATGCGATTCACAAAGTTCAAACAAAATTCACACCTGGACCGAAGAATTTGCAATAAATCAAATAATATATTAATAGCCATTTAGGCATAAATACGTACAAAGAGGAATGCACATACTTTTACTTCGGAGAAGCCGTCGGATACTGAAAGTCTGATGACGATGATCGGAGACGCGCTCCGGCAATCGGAACTCATTAATGTTGAGTCTCCACGACGACTGTTCGCCGTCGATCTCCGCCGCGCTCAGCAACTCTCTACGGCTTTCGCCCACGAAACCGCTACTGCCGCTCTCCATATTCCTTAGAATTTTTCTCCTTTTTATTTCCTTTTTGTGTTATTTGGGATTGACTGTTGGCGAAAATAAAGGTCTTCTCTTTTATAAAAGCAAAATTTGTGGGAAAGACTTCAATGTTTGAATGATATTGAATGTATGAAGAACTCCTTTTGGTGGGGGGAATGCTGAACGCAATAGAAGAGGCGTTAAATAAATCTCTCTCTTATAATTAAGATAATAACAAAAAATTACAACAATATCTCTCTTATAATTACATATTAGTCGCTTTATCCCAAAACATGTATATTTTTTTATATTTCTTCTAATAATTTTTCAAATATATATATATATATATATATATATATATATCTTCTAATAAATACATATGTATTAACAATTAAAAATATTAATAAAATTTGAGCTACAAATGCATAAATAGATATTTTAAAAGTGAAATATATATTAATTATGCATTCAAAATAATGGTATTCCTTATATCTAATGATGCAGGTGGAAGATTTTTTTTTTAATATAAATTAGTCTTTTACTCGTGATATATATGTAACCATCCCCGTTGGTAATTAAATAGAATGAGACGAATTTAAGAATCCCTGATTAAGTCGAGGATGGGAGTGTGGATAGGGATTCTCCGCTTCTCTAGAATCCCTGAATCAGGGATATGACCAGGGACGGACTTATGTCTAGTTGGTGGGGGGCCTTAGCCCCACCAACAATTTCATTTTTGTTATATGTATTTTTTTTTACTCCCAAAGGTTGGCCCAATGGCCTTGAGGTTGCAATTGCACCTCAAGGTCATGGGTTCAAACCTTGACTATCGCGGAGTGAGGGGTTGGAGTTTGCCCCTCCTTCCACAGAGATTAGGACCATCCTTGGGAAGGACGAATGTCCCATAGTCCGAAGGAAGTGTGGGGTATGTGCCCCCGGCTAGTGTGGGGATATTCAGGGTCGTCAAAAAAATATATATATGTATTTTTTGTATTTTTTTTGGTGAAAAAAATTATAGGGATAATTACAAAAACACCCCTAATGTTTGGCCTAATTACAAAAAACCCCAAAATTTTTTTTAAAATTACAAAAAAAATCCTTGAGGTTTGATTCGGTCCTAAATTTTCTTCTCCATAACCAAAAAATATTTCAAAAAAAACCCTGACTTTTGTAAAAACTTGCAATTACACCCTTAAATTTAAGGCAAAATCAAACATGAAAGGGCTTTTTGTAATTTTGAAACATGTCTGGATTTTTTTGTAATTAGCCCAAACCTTAGGGGTGTTTTTGTAATTATCCCAAAATTATAGCAAGATTTTTATTTTTTGAAGTTATGGGCCTATACCCTTACACACTTCAAGTTCTCATTCCAATAAGCTATAATGTGTATACTTACTTATTTTCTTGATGATATTCGTGATATGCGAGAGAAATATATCACGAGCTTGTAGCTCAAGTGGTATCGGTCACCCTTTGTAAGGGTGTTGACTGGGTTTTGAACGCGGTATTTTCAGTTTCTTTGAAATTTATCCTCTCCCTCCAACCAATACTCCCAACTTATTAAAAAAAAGAGAGAAGCATTCTAAATATAATAAATTGAAATTATAATTATGTATTTTGAGATGTTTGATGATAAATATTTACATTGTATTTGATGCAAAAATATAATATATTCTAAATTTCACCACATGTAAATAGACTTTTTTTAGTCATACAGGTTTTCAAGAGATGAAAATTAGTCATATTTTTCAAAAATATATTTTTTAGTCATTTTGACAAAAATAAAATGACAGTCATATTCATTGTATTTTTTGGTGAAATACTTAGAAAATTTGAAAAAATTGATGCGATGCATTTCTTGAGATTGAGAAATATTTCTCGGGATCGAGAAATATTTTAGTAAAATAGCAGAATGGACAATTAAACTCAAAATGACTATAAAATATTTTTGAAAGTCACGGCTAAAAACTATTTTTGTTATGGACAAATGATCAAAAATCTAATGGATATTGTTGGCCTCCGACTACCGAATCCTGGTTCCTTCCCTGGATGGGACAGAGACGGCATTTATATTCTCATCCCCTTCCCATTCGAATTAGAGTATTCTCTGTTCCCCTCCCCATTCCCCGAATATGTATATTGTATTTATCTATTATTAACATTAATTCTATTTATATTTTTTTATTTTAGATGCTAAAAGTTAAACCAATAATCTTTACAATTTTACTTGTTCTTTTCTTTATTTTATAAATTATGGGTTTATGTTATCTATGTTTAAAAAAAATAGTGATTGCTTTAAGTTTTAAATTTAAAAAGTAATTAAAATATAAGGATAATTATTTTGACTATAAATCATATGATTAAACAATAAAAAATAAATTGTGGTAAAACTGTAAAAAATATTTAAATCCGAAATAATTGTTTGTGTGAGTATGAATTATATCAATTTACAAAACATGTTTATCAATTATCTATAAGAATATAAAAGTTTGAAAAAGAAAAATTAACTGCTCAATGTTGATTTTTATTACTGCCCCAATGCTAAATATTTAACAAATTGTATTTACAATCAATAATAAAATTATTTCAAATTCCAATATTCTTTGGGGTCTAGAAAGCTGAACAATTATAAAATTATTAAAGAAATTAAACAAACCCATGCTTATATTTAACAACGCATTTTTAACAGAAAATAAAATTTAAAAAAAAACTATTTTATTTATATATATACACATATATCAAAAAAACTATCAAACAGACAAATTCATATGGGATTCCAAATGTACAACTTTGAAACTTGAATATCAAAATACATTGATAATTATAAAAGATCATTTCTATTAACATGAAAAGTACGTTAATATATAAAAATAATTATATATTAAATACTATTATAAAAATTTGTATATATAAAATACTATTATGAATATATTCATATTAAATAAATCTTAATTTTATTCTTACATAAATATATATAATGCTATTTATGGAGCGCAAAAACTTGTGTGAGACGATGTATGACCGCGAGACCGTGAGATAATGATACTTTTAGTGTAAATAGTGATACTTTTAGTGTAAAAAGTGATAATTTGTCTAAATACACTAAGTTAAGTGTATTTAGATAAGTATCACTTGTTAATCTAAAAGTATTACCATTTCACGGTCTCACACCGTCTCATAAGAGACCTGATGTTTATGAATATATGTGATATATAAATTTTGGATATATATTTTGAGATGTTTTCTTCAATTAAAATAGAGTCCGTCGGATTTTTGGCCTTTTCTCCGTAGCAAAAATTTCTGGGAGCAAAAAACATCACTGGAGAGGTCTTTGGGAGCGCAAAGAATCTCTGGAGAGATTGATTCATGAGGACTCCCCAAGAGGGAGCTCTCTCCTCTCCGGGAGTGCAAAGCATCACATGAGAGGTTGATCCATGGGGACTCCCCTGAGGGCCCCCTCCTCTCCGGGAGTGAAAAGCATCACTAAAGAGGTCGATTCATGGGGATTCCCCGAGGGCCCCCTCATCTCCGGGATGGAAAAGCATCCCTAGAGAGGTTTTCGGGAGTACAAAACATCACTGGAGAGATTGATTCATGGGGACTCACCCGAGAGAGAGCCCCCTCCTCTCGGGGAGCGCAAACCATCACTAGAGAGGATCAAATACATGATGAGCGATTAGAAGACCAATCCATTGATGAATAGTTATGCCTTGTAATCAAGAAAGCCAATGAAAATAGATTATTAATTATTCAAAAATAAATAATATGCGGAGTTTGGTCTGTAGGCCAGAATAACTTAGAGAAATAATAATTTCTTATGCCTCATGGGCGGAAATGAACTGAAAAAAATCAAATAAAAAAATGGAGGCGCCTGGAGAATGGGGCGGGTGATCGCGAAAATCTTACCGCAAACGTACGGTGTCAAGTTTTAGTATAGGTTTTGAAAGTAGGGTTATCGCCTCCACATGGATTATTATCGAATTTTATACTAAGTACTATAATTAAAATAGCTTAACTCTATCTAGAATTCGAAAAGAGATGATGATTTATTAAACTAAAAATAAAACTAAAAATAAGCAAACAATTGGTTCAGACAATTAATCAAACACTTAGAAGATGAATTCTAGAGGGTTGATTTCACCTAGTTATCCCCTATGTTTTCAATCCAGTTTATTAATCACAAGTTATTAATCTATAAGGCGCCAATATTCCTACCGTTTATCACTTCCTCTCTCGAGTGCCAAGTGATTCTAGGTTCCAATTTCTAATTTCGATATCTCTATAAAAATCATAAATTAAACCCTAATGCGCTCAATGAATATTCTATCACAGGCTTCAAAAGATTCATAAATCTCTCGATTCTATGAAACCCTAGGTTGTGCTATTCTATGGCCAGACATTCAATTACCTCTCTCGAGCGTCAAATCAAACACGCCAAATAATCTAAATTATTGATCAGATAATCCAGATGCAATCAAATCAAATAGCACAAATAGATTAATAAACATGCGAATCAAAACATAGGTTCAAACGTAAGTTACATCAGTATCCTAGAAATATAGGTTTAGCTCATATTGGATGTACAAAAACTCATGAAGGAATAATTATACATCTCAAAAATCGACAAAGAAAAATAAAGAAAGAATTGAGAAGAAAAGAGAAGGAATTCTCTCTGTGTCCAGACGAGAAGTGCCTCCAATTGCCGTCCCAAACTCTAGCTCCGTGTCTCTTGCCTTGCGTTGTGCTCAAAATAATGTCCGACCCCCTGTTTGTACGTCACCGTGGTGTATTTATAAGTCGAGCCCTCGAAAACGCGTCAAAAGCCCAAGAAATAGAATCAGCCCACGTTCAGCCTTTATCGCGCGTTGCGGCCCCATCTCGCTACGATGATGCGCATCAACGCGTCGTCCCCGGTGCTTTGGTTTTGTCGCGTACATGGCAAGCTTACCTTTGTTCCTCTTCTTCCGTGATATTTGAGTCAAGGCGCTGCCGCAACCCTTCATCCCTAGCCCGCAGCAAAGGCCGAGATGTTCACATGCCGCACACCGGCGCCGCAGCCTTATTTATGGCGCTGCAGCCGCCCACCAAAACTCAGCCCAGTGATGTTTTTGACCCCCTGCTGGGCGCGTGGGGGTTTTAGCCGCGCTGGGCGCTCTTGTTCGTCGATAATTTTCCATTTTTCAGCTTTTAAAAAGTGATCTTCACCATCCAAACACATTTTTCATCATTCTCCATCAATTTCGGCTACCAAAATTAGTCCCGACTCACAAACGACAACTAATTACATGAATTCACTCAAACGACGCTAAAATACTCGAAAACACCACAAAATCCTAGTCTAGAATATTCAATATATTGGTATAAAAACCAACTTAACAGCGGGAACTAGTGATCATGTGAGCTAGCAAAGATTGTGGCTCCTATGATTCCCGGGGGCGATTAGTCTTTTCTTGCATGGGCTCATTCCGTAACTTGCGCCATCCACATAATCCTTCAGATAACCTTCTTGAATTAGCCTTTCAATTTCTCTCTTCAACCGAAAGCAAGTTTCGTTGGCATGTCCTCTTTAGCAGTGGCAGTGCAATATTTGTCAGAATTTGCTCTGTTCGGGTTGTCTGTCATTGGAGGTGGAGGATTTATGATCCCCTCTCTCCATGAGTCAGTCAATATTTCGATTAAGGGTGTATTTAAGGGAGTGAGTTGTGACTTCTGAGTTCTTCTCCCACCTCATTTTATATTACTTCTTTCTGGCCAGTCATCCTGCTTCGTCCTCGTATCCTTCGGAGAATGATTCTTGTCATCATCTCGGGAGTTGCGCTTGGTACTGGGTTCAGGCTTGGTGAACTCCTCCACTCGAATATGCTTCTCTGCTCGGCTCAATAGCTCCTCCATGTTGGAAGAAGGCTTCCCGGCTAGAGACTCCTTCAGATGCTCTTGGCATAGATTCTGCTGCAATATCACGGCCAAGGTCTCATGTTGGACGTTGGCAACTTCATTGACGGCTTCTATGAATCATTTCATGAAGTCCCGCAACGTCTCTCTCTCCTTCTGCTTTACCTGAAAGAGGTTAGTGATAGTCTTGGGACACTTTTTGTTGATGGGAACTGTTGCATAAAGGCCTCCGTGAGCTTGTCCATCTCGGAGATCTATCCCACCGAGAGCTGATTGAACCATGTCAGCGCCTGGTTGATCAGAGTAGTGCGGAACACCTTGCAGTAGGAGGCATTCATCATGTCATATAGATCCTCCTTGTCATAGAATTTGTCCAAGTGTTCCTGCGGGTCCAGTTACATCATACTCCGGGAGGATGGAGATCTAGATTCCTTATGGCAATGATTCAGATAAGAACACAGGAGCCAACAAGCTCCTCTTCATTAATGTCGTAGTCCGCGAGTTGGCTAGGCTAGGTTGTACTGTTTGATATTCTTCAATTGGTGGCTGCTCTTCACGATTTTCACCACGAGCTTCTTCTCTTTCTCCATGATCTTCATGGCCAGGGTCTTCAACAGTAGGCGGAGCCCGCGGTGGTCTTCCTGCGACATTGGTTGCGGCTGCTTGTTCCCTCAAAACATCTTCAGCTATTTTTCGGGTAATCTCTTCCAACAAAGCTTGTAACGCCTCTCGAGTCAGGTGAATTTCTCAGTGGGCAGAGCCCCCCCGGCGGAGGGGGCGGCACTCCTCCAGAAGGATGAGGGATGGCTCCCCGTCTTCCATGATGTGGTTCTTCTTGCTGGTCTCCGGCGCCTCGGCCTGCAGTTTGAGATCCAATATCATATGTTTGCAATCGAGTTAGCATATTTGTGTACTTCGGTTATTCCCATAGACGACGCTAAAATGATGCTGCTTTTTAGAGCAGGTCACTCAAGTCAACCACCAAAATCATCTTCCCGAGAAGGAAGTCTTCAAGCTAGTGCTCTTCACGAGGGGGAAGTCTTCTCATCTTCTGCTCCTTGAACTGCTAACTCTTTCAATTGGGAACTTGCATGCACACATGCGCAAACGTTAGAGGGCCCAGGGGTTGTCCCATGGAGGCCCCTCCGATGCTCAAGTCAGCACGGTGAACGAGAGAAATAACAATAAATGAATACTGTAAAAAATATGCGTAGGAGGATTATGAATTAATTATAAGTTAAATATTTACAGATAATAGGAGGGACCTTTTTATACCTAGGACATGGGCCCCGTTGACCGTATAGGAGAATTTGGCCTAAGGGTCAGTCCACGTAGGAAAAAACGACCACTTGGGCCAACCCGGACTCATTTGGACCGATATATTTATTAAGAGATTGAACAATTAATATTAAATAAGCATATATAAAATAAATTATATTTAATTAATGAAATATCGTTTTTATCCCTACAACTGGGAATCAATATTTTGTGATAGAGGCAAAATTGTCATCTAAGAAAGAAAAACATAGAAAGAAAGCACATGAAATAAAAAGTGGAATCCCATTATCATTATCCAACGAGAATGTTATAAATAAATTAAAAAGTAGAAATAACCCATTAGTCTTTTGTGTCTGTAATCTAAAGTCTAAACTGGCAATTTCCAATTAGGTGAAACAATTTACTTTTGAGTAGTGCTCAGTATCTCTGAACCTATCAAGATACGACAACGATTTGGTGTATGAGAAAAGTTCGGACCAACATATTACTTTGATGTAGACAAGAGTGGCCGACTTATTTCTTGATCTTAGTTGCATAAACAAAAGTATAAATATTAGGGAATAGAGCTAGTTTCCTGTCAGACGGTTAGACAAATCTAATCCGTCAGACGGAGCCCATTAACCAACCCAGATTTAGACCCCACAATGAATCCGACCCAACCCACTAAAAAAACAACACACACAAAAATTACATAAATCTTCTTCTCAAATCTTGGATGTGCTTCAATGCTTGATTTGTTTTTGTTATGGATACTTTTATGATCATCTGGTATCGGGTCTGAACAAAAAAATAGAGAGAAAATAGAGAGAAAGATCAGTTGGTGATGGTTTGGTTTGTTTTTTTATTTTTAGGGTAAAAATTAACAAGACAATAGGGAGATTCTCATGACAAAGGCTAAATAACAAAATGGGGTCATCTTCTCAAATTTAGGATAAATTTCACGCTGTAGAGTGCTTCATTGCTTGATCAAAAATTTTGTGAGAAAGTGGAGACACCCTGCATCGGGGTTTATTTCATACATACAAATAGAGAGAGAGAAACGTGTGTGGAACCTTGAGCTTGCAAAAGAAGATGGTGAGGAAGAAAAGTATTAGTATCATCTAATACTTTTATGGAGAAATACTAATACATTTTATAAGAAAAATTAAACTAATGCCTTGCAGGAGCACTACTAAAATACTCTATAGGAAATTACTAATACTTTTTCGAGAAACTACTAATACTTTTCCGAGGGACAACTAATACATTTCGGGAGAAAAAATTAATTATATTCAGGGGACTTACTAAAATACTCTCCAGTGAATTATTAATACTTTTTCGAGTAACTACTAATACTTTTTTGAGGGACTGCTAATACATTTCGGGAGTATATTCATGAGAAATACTAAAAATTCTTCAGGGAACTACTAATACATTTCGTAAGAATCGCTAATACTTTTTATAAGGACGACTAATACTTTTCAAAAGGATCATTAATACATCTCGGAGAAAAATTTAATTATATTCATGCAAACTACTAAAATACTCTCCAGGAACTACTAATACTTTTTTTCGAGGAACTACTAATACTTTTTTGAGGATCGCTAATACATTTCGAGAGTGTATTTAGGAGAAATACTAAAATACTCTTCTTGGAACTACTAATACATTTTGCATTTAACTGCGAATACTTTTTAAAAGGACGACTAATACTTTTCGGAAGATCATAATACCTAGTGGTCCCCAAAACTACTAAAACACTACTGCTAATATTACGGAAGTGTCACCGGGTCCGCGGGTCAGATCCGTCTGACTAGTCAGACCCGTTAGACGGTCTGACAAGAGTTTTTGTGTAGGGAATAATGTCTGATTGTTTGATCTTTCAATTTGTTCTTTTTTATTTTTGAAAATAATAGCATGAAAATATTGTTTTGGAAACTAAAAATGATATTCTAGATTATTATTTGATATAAGAAGAAAATGTGATGATAATTGATTCATGATAGGTTTTTTTAGTGTAATAATGATTTAGATGTGATTGATTATTTGAAAAATAAGAAAATGTAATAATGCATTAATTAGTGATATATTTATATAATGATAATATTCGATGTGATGTTTTTATGTTAAAATTATAAATGAATAGATTGATGATTGTAAAAATGACTATGTTCAGTGAGAAACAAATTAAAGGGGGAGAATAAATCTCACAAACAAGTACTGCCTTGTTTCTTAAAATTTGCAGTAAACTGTGTGTATGTGAAATAAAGCCAGTTTTAAATTTTTTACTGTAATTTTATATTTTATAATTTATAATGAATATCGTATGTAATATATCTTCTGTGTGTAAGATATTTGAGATAAATATATGATATTCAGTATAGGATATAATACAAAATTATAATAAAAAATCTAAAATAAAAACAAACGAGCTAAATTGCCACTGTTATAAATTGGATTAGGTTTGGGATCCTTTGGGTCAAAAAATATCCATATTTTGTTGGAATTTTTTGAGTACAATGCCCTCCAAGGGTGAAATTTGATCGCATGTTTATAGTCAAGGGTTCTGAAATCTTTCAACTAATCGAGCTACAATTATTACTTTTCATATTTGGTAGTAATTTTAATTCCACATTCAATTGTGATTAATTACTAAAGGGAATGGGATTGAGACTTTTGCTATATATTTATTATACATATCGCTATTCCATCGTATTCTTCCAAAATAGTCGCTTCATTTTTCTCTTTAAGGAGTTTCTCTTGAAAATTTAAAAATCATATAAAAAGAGAACTGTGGTTGATTTTCGTAGTTCAAATCAAAAGAGAATTGTAAATAAGTCTGTTCCCAGTGGCTTCTCAATTTCACTACATATATAATATTAATTAATCTATTTATATACATATCATTATTTGATTTCAGGTCTCAGAACGAGCATAGCATTGTTGTCAACCACACAAATATTATTGTACATTTCGAAAGAAGTAGCTAGCGGAGCACCTTATATTAGTGCAAGAGATACATAGGACAATTATTGTTGGCTATGTGGTGGTGTTGTCACATGCTAACATATACTAGCTTATCCTCTTTTGTCTAGGGATGCCAATGGAGCTTGATGGCTATGTAAAGATTCAAACTCGTTGCGCCACGGGGCGGGATGGGTTGACCCATCGTGACCTGGATCAAATAGAGTTAAATACAAAAAAAAAAAAAGAAAAAAAATATATTTATAATATAGTTATAAAATATTTTTTACAAAAGTTGTTATTATCAATTTATAAATGCTAGATAATAAATAAAAACTATATTAAATTATATTATAATATATATCATATAATCAAAATGTATATTAAATATATAAAAAAGAATAAATTCGCTATGTGGGGAGGGACGGGATAAATACCCGCAGAACGGAAGTGCTACCCAAGCCCACCCCGTCGTGAGTCATGGATCGGGGCGTGTACCCGGTATGGGGACAAAATTGGCATCCCTACAAGTTTTGTCTCAAAAATACTAGTAATATAACATGTGGTCACTTCAGACTGTACAGTCCTCTTTCACCAAAACCTCATACCAAAACAATATTAAACAACTCATCAATTTCAGTTTTCTGTCCTTGTCCAACTTTTCGTGACCTTTTGATGTTTTGGTAGATTCAACCTCATTTGGTATTAATTTGTTGACTGTTTAATGCGCTATGAGAAAAACAAGGAAATAATCGTTCATTTTTTTTATAATCGAGATTTCATGTTCCGACATGACTAGTCATCGGAGAAATAATTCCGGCTCTCAGGAACTGATCCCATGCAAACCGCCAGAATACACAATGACTCTCAGGTCCCTAATATTCTCAACTACCGCGCATAAGGCGTCATCCTCCAAGTGATTGTCTTGATGACACCCGAGCCGAGCTGGAAGAAAGTTATTCCACGTGGCCATCCAGCACACACCCGAATGGGGGCTCGCGAGTGAGTCAGCAACAGCGCCCGGTGACACATCATGAGTTGGGCTCGCCCATTACCGAGCCCAACCACAGCCCGACTGCCGAGCCCCGACCCCCGAGCCCAAATCTTGGCGGGAAATGCATGCGCGACAGATTCAGAAAAATAATCATTTGCCCATACTTAGTGCTTCATTAGCATCAGAGGCCGCCACGTGTCAGATCGTGATTAAGATGAGTCACCAAGTGGCAGAGTAGGCTTCAAGCCGGCCGCGGCCAAGTTAACCTCGGTGGCCAGCCTCTCTATCCGCCTATCCATGGCACCTCTGGCCTGGATATTCTCCACCATGGACGATTATAATTAAATTTTACGGACGCTTCGGTTTCCTATAAAAAAGAAGGGAAAAAGATAAAAAAAAGGCAAAGTTAGCCATGAAGAAGAAAAGAGGCAAAATTAGCCCCAGAAAGATGAAATAAGGAAAGAAACAGAAAGAAAAAGAATGAACTTACTGTAACCGAATGTAAAGTTTGAAGGGGGTAAAGGACATCCTCACGCTCCGTCCCCACGCGAGCTTGCCACTCGTCTCACCCGAGCCATTTATCCTTCCATTCTTTCAAAGACAAAAAAGGCCTTCAACTAGTGTTTTAATATCTTTGGGTACCCGATCGGTCAGACGCAATACCATCCGATGGCTACCCCGACCGGTGGCGACGCAGAGTCGCCGCCAAACGAACAACTCGTTCATCTCTCAACTTGAGGCGGGAAACCCTCCCGGTGGAACATCACCAATAAACCGATAATGCGACCCTGGAGATAGGGTGCACTTGAGTCGAAAGACCCCACTTGCGTAAACCACCGCGAGAAAAACCGGCAAAAGGGAAAGCGCAGCCCGTATAAAAGGCTGGCAATATGTATGGCTACGCACCCCTCCGGTGGGTGCTGCGAAACCTCCATATCGTCTGGTACGTAGAAATTAATGCCCCACGGAATCCAATACTTCCGTTGGAGCTCTCCCATCTCCGGGACCATCAACATACTGGGGACGTCGTTCAAATCACATGGCGTCCACCCAGGCTCTACACGGAGACGAGGGCCTCCTCCCCGCCTACCGTCTTCATCACGATGGCCCTCTGGCCCGTAAGGCCTTTCGGGCCTCGAATCTCCGGAGGGTTCGTTCATCCGTTCCGCGTTATCACGCTCCGGCTCCGATGAGTCCATATTTTCTTCTCTTTCCGGCTGAGGATGTTGGTGTTCAGTATTTGGGAATCCCTCGCTGGAATCCTCTTGCGCCAATCTGGGCTGATATACCACACCTTCTCGAAAAACGGTCACCGACACCGGATTAAATATGGTGTGCGTCTGCTCCAATGGTGTTCCGCCTGGAGGAGAATTATCTGAAGAAGAGATCTGAACGATACTTGGGCTGTGAGGCGGAGTTTGTTGTGCTGGGGAAAAAGAAACAGAAGGTTCAGAGGGGGGTCCTCAATCTCAACCTCTATACTATAGCTACGGCTTCGACTACCCTCGAGGGAAGACATTTTATTCGAAAAGGAAGGATTTTTCGAGAAAATACCTAGTTTTGAAGTCTCTGAACTTTGAAAGCCGACCCGAAATTTCTGCTCGGTCTCAGTCAATCTAGCTTAAAGAGTAATGGATGCAAAAGTGAAGAATGAAGAAGAAATGAGGTATTTATAGATGTAATTCCCTCGAAAAATGAAACTCCTACTCGAAAAGACGCACCTTTTCAACCTCAAAAGCCGTCAAAAATGTCAGAAACGTCACGTCCCCATGCCCGCTGATAGAACTGACGTACCTTTTCGGTTCCTGCGCAAGATTGGTCCAAGCATAAGAGGCCACGTGTCCGTCATTATGGCAACACAATTAATGCGCCGCTCATTTTTTAACCACTACACGGCGGATGTCAGGAATGAAATGACCTTTGAGGATTCCTCTTCCCCATTAAATATTCATCATTAGCATTAAAGTTTAACTCCGACTTCAGAGATTCTTCTCTCAGAATTAAACTTGGGGGCCTTTGATGACACACTGAGCTGCCGGAAAAGTTATTCCACGTGGCCATCCAAAGACACACCCGAATAGGGCCGCGGTGATGTCAAAGAATAAAGACCCGGTGACACATCATGAGTTGGGCTCACCCATTACCGAGCCCAACCACAGCCCGACTGCCGAGCCCCGACCCCCGAGCTCAAATCTTGGCGGGAAACGCATGCGCGACAGATTCAGAAAAATAACCATTTGCCCATACTTAGTGCTCCATTAGCATCAGAGGCCGCCACGTGTCAGATCGTGATTAAGATGAGTCACCAAGTGACAAAAACTTGGCTGACATACACGCTTAGGAGGGGACATGTGTCCTTTTCAAATTATTTTACTAATAAGTGCAAAGATGACTATTGAAAACCACTTACTAGAGGGGTATAAAAGGCCTCATTTCAAAGGAAAAAGACAAGGAAGAAAAATAGGAAAAAAGCATCTGTAAACGTGCGGCTGTAAGAAAGACCGACCCCGATTTTTGGCTCGACATTACGTAAAAAAGGCAGAATCAACCATAAATAAACACGCATCACGCACATTTATATTTTCACGTGTCAAATTTCTCATATATTTTGCTTGTTGACCAAAACGCTCGTCAACATGTCTCATGCTGGAATAATCGTTCATTCCTGATACAATACATATTTATATTTTGCCTAATGCAATAGCATTGATGAAATATATGAATAGTAAATTGTCAATTATTTTTAAGGATGGTTATTGGCTTATTGTAATAACTACAAAACCAATTTGCTGATTATAATTAGGGGTTTAAGTCGAAAATAATTGAAAAAGAAACTCTATTTTTAATTTGATCGTTTATATATCATATTATATATATCGGTTAGGTGCCACAGTACCATGTAGTTTTGCAAAGATCGATATATTTTTTTTTTTGAGAAATAAAGATCGATATTTACTTGTAGCTTTCTAGCGAGTAATTATCGATGGGGCTCTCCCTATAAAGTCGGGAAATTAGTATTATACTATCATGCGTCAAATGATAAATAAACCATTTAAAGGTTTGCCAATTTAAGGGCTATACGATATTTATATAGGATAAATTCACTTTTGGTACCTAAAATATTAGCGGTTTTTACTTTTGGTACCCGCTTTTTGGGGCTTATCATTATTAATACCCAACGTTTCAAAATTCACTCATTTTTGGCACTTTCCGTTAGTCAACCGTTAAAGACTAACGATTGACCAACTGTAGCAGGTTTCCACGGTTGGCGCATGCTTCACGGCATTTCCGGCGCCGATTCCGGTGACCCCAAGTGTCGTGCAACCATTCATTTTGAGCGTATCCGCAAGCCCTACAATGCCCAGTAGTCAATTTAATGATTTGAGTTCGTCTCCGATGCCAATTGACGATAATTCGAAAAACCCAAAGTTTAATTCAAAGCCAAATTCCATCCAAGATACTTCCCAAAATCCAAAATGAGCATACCATCATCTTCCTCATCTTAAGGCGCACAAAGCCCACTCCTCAATCGGTCTGATTTGCCCCCGAACCAAAAACGCACAAAAGGGGATCTTAAAATCGATTTTCTGACTTTTAGGGGCCCGTATCTCCATGTTGCCGGCCGAATTGGCCGCCGGCTAAGAAGACAAAGTTGCTCAAGATAAAATTTTGAGTCAGAATTCACCACCCTCGTCGAACATTGCTCCGACTCCGGCCGGTCAACCGTTAGTCTTTAACGGTTGACTAACGGAACGTGTCAAAAATGAGTGAATTTTGAAACGTTGGGTACTAATAATGATAAGCCCCAAAAAGCGGGTACCAAAAATGAAAACCGCTAATACTTTGGGTACCAAAAATGAATTTATCCCATATTTATATTAGGCCTCATTAACTTAGTATTTGGGTCTCTACGAGCAAGGACGTAGCCAGGAATAAATGTGTAATAGAACGATACACAAAAATAGAATGGGCCGAATAGAAAATTATATAAATTATAATTAATTTTTTTTGAAAAAAAATTTAGTGTAAATTTTTCTTTAAAAAAATGGGGGTGGGGGAGGGGGCATTCTTGCCCCCTTCCTCCGCCCTTGTCTACGAGTTTAAGATAAGTATTATAGTTCATTTTGGAGAAATTTTAGTCCATAACCCCATTTGACCATTCGACACAATGTAATGGGTCTTTTATAAATTATGATACATCACTTAAAAAAACAATTTATAATGAATTATTAGTTACTAATTTGGATGTTATACACCTAGTCAGTTAACTATGAGATGAAAAAATTTCAGCATTTAATACAGACAAGTATATTTATTGATGTCATCGCTGCTACTACCAGCACAATATAAAAGTTACAAAATTTTCTTCTAGAAAACATAAGGATGAGCTCAAGAATAAAGGATTTCTAATATTGAAGAACAACATAAAAATTTATTTGCTTCACGGTTTAGGCAGCTTGTACCTTTTTTTTACTCAAGTTTGTTATCCCTTTGTACTTCAAATTACAAGAACTCGGTTAAATTGAGTACCACCAGTTGATGAAAAGCCCAGAGGGAGAGGTAAAGAAGAAGACCTATTTGGGATAGCCCCTAGTCGTTACAGTTATTATTGAGTTGAATTACATTAAAGGAACAAGAGTTATTGTCTTCAAGTGTAATTAGGGGATAGAAAAAGAGGCATTCATAAGGATGGCAATATTACTAGCATTAATGTCAGTAAATTTCGGTATGAAAATGATCCTTTTATATTAGCTTGTCAAGCAAGACAAATATTGTATCTTAATGACAAAATATTGGGAACCAATTGGTGAGTCGTCCAAAAATTTCATCAGAGGCATATTTTTTCTGTTCAACAATTGCAAGACGAACATGATCTTAATGATGAAGCATATCAAGAGGTGGTATTAGACTTACTTGATCCCACTATTGATATTTGGAGAGCATGAAGTAGAACAATTGATATAGATGATCAAGATCCCAATATTATTGATGGAGATGTAGTGGAATATTTAATGCATGAACAAGTAGATGATTTTATAGTGGATGATGATCATGATGAAGATGAGACTCTAGATGAATATTTACTGATATGGATGATGTACTTGAGGCTGATGTTGATCTGGATAAGGATGATGATGATGACTAACGGATTCTGTTCATGCCACTACTTGAGTATTTACTAAATGAACAAATTCATCTGTTTGTTTTTAATGTTAGCAGAACATTTTTCGAGCTTTGGTATCTTTTCATCTCTCAGTTTCATTGGAAAGTAATGGTTGTTTTTATGATGGAAGTTTATTCTTATCACAACTAAAAAAAAGCCTTTCTTCTGTCCCACTGTCACACACAGGCCGTACACAAATACATACACACATCAACTCAAGATGGTTTTTAACTACAATAATGCTTTCTGCTGGTTGTTTTAGCAACATATTTGTATTCAGGGATACTAATTTATTACCAGATTTTGCTATGTATAATAAAAAAATGACCACTAGAATAATATATAATAAAAATGAGAAAACGAAGAAAATTAAGTATACCATTGAAGGCTTCTCTCAAGAATCCAATGAAACTTTTTGCACATGTGGTGGTATTGTTTAAGCAATTATATCCACTCCAATAACCGCCAATAAGTAAAAATTAGACTAAGCTATGGACCTTGTTATGATATACACTTTTTCCCTGTCTAGGTATTGATGTTTGTGAGTGCTTGATTGTTTTTTTCCTCTCATTGAATTTGTTTGATAGGTTGCTGAAGAAACTGAATGCAAATTAAAAATATATGCGTTAAAAAGAACAGTTGGCTAGGGGAGAAGGGGGTACGATTTCTATAGGGGGCCTCATTACCCCTATTGCCCGACATTTCAACGTCGATTTCCGAGGCTTGGAGCCTATTCCGGGCAGCACTCGGGTTAATTTGGCATCGTTGCACCACATGAAGTTCATAGCAAACGAAGACAACACATTGGTACTTCTACAGAAGAAAGGTGCTGCATTTCCGTTGTCTAACCCGCCATACACCACAGTCGATACATTGGCGGACACCACCAACTTCCTAATGAACTCTGACGCACATAACCGAATTACTGAGGCTATAGATGCAAGGAAGAAGCGCAGAGTTGAAGGCTTCTAGGATGAAGAGGATATGGTGGCTGTGACGCCCGGGGCCGAAGAGGGCGGGGAGTGATCGCCGGTGCAAGATGGCATGGACAAGGAGCGGCTCCTGGCAGACTTCTAGGCGGAGGGGAACATGAATGAACTGATCCCACACCCAAATAAGAGGAGATTCTGAGACTGTGTAGGTATGGGACTATACAGTTGAAGAGAGCTTAAAAGATTTGATAGGTACTACTCATATCAACAAGATGCATCTTCTTTTTTGGTGCTCATTATGTAAAAACTCCGAAGTTAAGCGTACTTGGCCTGGAGCAATGTCATGATGGGTGACCCCCTGGGAAGCTTCTCTCAGGTGTGCGTGAGTGAGGACAAAGCGCGCTGGAAAGACTTGTGTTGGTTTGTGGGGACAATCGTCGATCTAGAAGGCGAGCCGTTACAGATGGTATCAGAGCGGGACCTCTCCTAGTAAGGTGTGGTTCGGGGATGAACCAAGCGGACGCTGGTGGGCATGTGACGCCCGGGGCCGAAGAGGACGGGGAGTGATCGCCGGTGCAAGATGGCACGGACAAGGAGAGGCTCCTGGCAGGCTTCTAGGCGGAGGGGAACATGAATGAACTGATCCCACACCCAAATAAGAGGAGATTCTGAGACTGTGTAGGTATGAGACTATACAGTTGAAGAGAGCTTAAAAGATTTGATAGGTACTACTCATATCAACAAGATGCATCGGGCTGATTTCCTCACATTCCGAGAGAACTATGACAGGAGGTCCGAGGAGACGTGGCAAGTGCTACAACAATTACAAATGTGGCACATCTCACAAGGCCATTTCCTACCTCCGCCACCACAGTGATTCAGGTATATCTCCACTTTTCACTATTGAAATTCTATTTTTTCCCTTTCGATAAAAAAGGTACAATTTCATTCAAGTTTGGGGGAGAAGTAGTATTTTGATATTTGAAAAGTGTAGATGAAAAAAAAAACCATTGCAATGTTGTGTGTTTTCATATAGTTGCATATAGAGCATTCTAGGTTGCATTGCATTAGAAACACGTTTATGGCTTTAGCACATTTATTGCTTTCTTAGATGTTAGTGAGTTGACCGGGCATGTTGCAACTTGTTGTTTGTGTGTTGATTGAAAATTCATATTGTTGGGATTGGATGTTGGTTATGAGTTGATTGAGCCTTGAATAGATAACATTGAGCATGTTGATATGGAAAACTTGGTTTGATGCTTTGAATTACATATTTGCAAGCCTGTGAGCTTTTGAGTCTTTACTGCTTGTATCTTTTGCAGTCTTGTTGTGATTTGAGTGTATCATGTTGTTAAAATTCTAGAACTTGCTTGGGTATCTCTGTCAAGGCCACGTGTTGTATGCGAATTGTGAATGTGATTAAAGGCCATCTTTGCTAGCCTTTCAAGCCTTTTACCTACCTAAAAATGTTGAAATTCCTAGTGAGCCAAGTTGAGCCTATAGCCTATTTCTTTGATAACCACAAAAATTTAACCCTTGATCTTAATATATCCATCACCCTAAACTCGAATGTATAGCGTTGAGTAAAGGGAATGAATGAGGCTGAATGGGTGGGAATTGAAAAGTAGGATAAGTGGGCATACTTGGTTAAATGGAACAAAAAGAGGAAGGAAAGGAGTTGAAAAAGAAGTGTTGAAAATTCACAAATGAGCTAACAAAAAAAAAAGATGAGAATTTTCATCTAAACGAATTTGGGGGGTGAAGGATTGTAATTTGAGGCGATTCTCGAAAGAAAGAAAGGAAATGGAGATAAATAAAGTTGATAAAAATGAGGGATGATTGGAGTAGCATATGGGATTGTAATGTAGATGATTGATATGCTCATCGGTCTATATACTCGAGTTTGAGTCACTTTATCCAAAATTTCCTACCCAAACCAAAGAGCCTTCATTACAACCAAATGAGAAAGTCCTTTTTGATTCACAAATTGCATACATTCTAGTGGCGGAGATATGAGACGAATTGCAAGCCTATGGTAATTTTGCGACATCGAATTGATTTGAGCGTAAACACGTCCTATATTCTCGTGAGATGAGAGTATACACTTAACTTTGAGAGTTGTAATTCAGAGCATTTCACTTTGTGCTACTTGATGCGTGCTCTTTGATCAGATATTTGAGGCTTGATTGGTTTGTTGCTTGACATTCATGATGAACAATATGAATTTCTTTTTAGATCCTTTGTGTGCGCTTTTATTCTTATCTCTCTGTTGTGCTTTATCGTGTTTTCAAAATTGTTGATCGGGACGGTCAACGGTGTAAGTTTGGGGGATTTTGATAGGTGTGAGTTTTGCATGTATTTTGAGGCGTATTTCTGGCTATAATGATGGGTAAACATGCACCTACTCGCGTTAAATGTTACATATTCACTTCTTGTGGAAAAGATATTACACTTTGCTTATATTGTAGGAATTTCATGATATTTGAAGCAAATTGAATACAAATACGAGGATAGCAAAGTGGAAACACGGAGGATTGAGTGAGTATGCGAAAAGTGAAGCCAAAAAGAGCGAAAGATGAGCGTATAAACAAAATACATGGAGCGCACGGGTTGGGCGTGCTTTAGGCACCACCCGTGCACCCCTGAAGGAAGAAAATTTGAGCTTCTGCATGGCGCACGGGTAGACCATGCATCGATGCATGACCCGTGTGCTCTACAGAGACTGGATGATTTCAACGGGATGGCGCACGGGTAGCTCGTGCTCCGACGCACCACCCGTGCGCTCTATAGAGATTGGATGATTTCAACGGGATGGCGCACGGGTAGCCCGTGCTCCGATGCACCACCCGTACGTCTGCGCTGGAATCCCATAATCTGCAGCATTATGCCCTAAACTGAGAAGTGGGTATAAAAAGGCTTTTTGGGGGGCGCACACAGGGATATTCTGGCATCTTTGGGATCTACAACACAAGACAAGGGTCTATTCTTGGAAGAAGACATCAAGGAGACAATCGGGTTGCATCGGAGCTTGAGGAACGGAGATATATCGAGAGATTGTCGACTTTCCTAAGTTTTTCTTGCTTCTCTTTTAGTTTCAATCTTTCATTTTCATTTGTAATGACTTCGAACAATTTGTTTATGAGTTGTTTAGAAATCATGTGTAGCTAAACTCTTGAGATTTCCGGGTTTTGGAAGTAGATTAATGAACTCTTGTTGGATGTTTTAATCTTAGTTGAAGTTATTATCTTGAAGCCTATTTGAGTATTTTGAGCTTATTCTTGTTTTATCACTTGATCAATGATTTAACTTGTTTGATATATTGATTCATAACTCGAGAGATGAGTTTCAATATTAGATCTTGAATACTCGACACAAATATTTGCATGAATCGAGAGGTTTGTAAATATTTGTGAGGATATTTGATCTTTTAAACTTTTGGGAGTTGAATGCTTCATGTTGAGTAGAGATGCTAGCATAAGTATTTCAATCCACGTTTTATATGCATCTCGAGAGGGAGGATAAAATAGCTTTGTGATCGTCTTATAGGAATATTGATAATAACGTGGCTTGATTAAACTGGATAACAAGAGGATTATTAATCGAAACCTTAACTCGGAAATCCATTTCATTATCTTGATACTTTTATCATTTGTATTATCTTAATATTGTGCTTTAGTGATTTAAATTGTCTTAATCTCAATACAACAATCATCCAAATTCGACCGTCTAAATAAAAATAAGACTATCTTAGATCAATACTTAGCATATTAATTTATTAGTCTCCGTGGATACGACCTTGATTACCCTATTCTATAAACTACACCGTACACTTGCGGTGGAGCTAAAAATAAGGCGAACAAGTTTTTGGCGCCGTTGCCGGGGACTAATACTGTGATAACCCGAAATTTTTTTTCATTTTAATTTTCAGGGTTAATCATTCATAAGCATAGTTACACGCATTTTGACATTTTATATTCACACTAGAATGCATGCAAAATCATGAAGTTTCCAGTTTTAACTTACTCACATTAAGTGTATAATTTACACGTGGTACACCTAGAGGTGAAGAATGACATCGATGAGTGTATCTACGGAATGTAAAATGTGGATATATTAAGTAGAATGATTAATATAATACCTGAAAAAGAGTGGGATATTAAGATAATTATATAGTTATTAGGTGATATTCAAGATATTATTTGAGAATAGTCTTTTTATTAAAGGATAATAAGACTACTAATAATAATAATAATTTATTGATTAATTATATTTTAATATGACTTATACGTCATTAGCTGCTACTAATTATATATGTAAATATCATATAGATTATGTGTGTGAGTTTAAAACATGGATCAAAGGTCGGCCGGCTGGATTCCCATCCTTCTCCCTCAGCTCATCATTTGCATTGCATATAGGGAGTTCTATTTTGATCTGTATGTAAAAAGGCACGGTCGTTATGTTTTGTAATATGGATAAATGCACATATGTGAATAACTGTTGTTAATCTTTGAAGTTAATACTTCCGCTTGCGAAAAAGGTTACAGATCCTGATTACCATGTGCAATACAGCCGTGTTGCATATGAACTAGTTTATGATATAAAAATACATGTTATAAGGGTAAGGGTGTTACAGTTAAGTTTGGTATCAGAGCCCAGGTAGGGGTTCTGTAGATCATGGCATGACATGTGCATTATCATTAAATGTTATATGAAAGTTACAATTTCTGTCATATTTTAGGCAAAGGGTTGTGAGTCAAGAACACATGTACATAATGATGAGCAAAGTGTGCACGGAGGGGAAGGAGCAGCCGAGCCAGAGTCACACTCATCTCATTCACCTACGCATCATGTACATAGAATACCTGTTCATTTTGGGTTTCCACCTTATCCATTGGTAAATCCCCCTGAACCACGTGAAAGAAAGTATGATAAACTTAGAAAAATGGGAGCTGTTGATTTTGTGGGTACTACGGATCCAAAGAGAGGGTCAAACATGGTCAAAACGAATGCAGAAGGGTTTTAAATTTAATGAAATGCACTCCTGAAGAAAAGTTTGATTATGCAGTATCAATCCTTCAGGGAAATGCCTATGATTGGTGGGAGACTATACCTCATAGTACTATTCAGCCACCTATATTGACCTGGGATGATTTTCTGAGAGAATTTCATGATACGTATTTGCCTAGGGATCAGAAAGAAAAAGAGTTTCTTGAACTTAAACAGGGAAGTCGATCCGTTGCTGAGTATGAGGTACTGTTTAATCAACTTTCTCATTATGCCACACATATGGTAGCCACGGAAAAGAAGAAATGTACTAGATTTAAATATGGATTCCGATTTGCTATTCGAAATCGTATTACACCTAAAGATATGGAGTCTTATAGTAAGTTGAAAGCTGCAGTAATACGTGCTGAGAAATTGGAAGCTGAATCAAAACAAAACTTTCAGTATAATAAGAAGAGGCAAGGTGATGAAACTGGAGGATCTAGAAATAGAAAGGAATTTACTGCGCCTGCACATAGGAGCTTCCCGAGTAGTTCAAAAGGTGGTAGTTTTAGGGGTGCAACATCAGCCAGTAAGAGTGTTGGTTCTACACCATCAGTTCCCACATGTGCACATTGTGGTAAGAGTCATTATGGAGAATTTAGATTTCTTACAGGAAAATGTTTTCAATATGGTGAACCTGGACATATAGCAAGGAATTGCACAAAACCACGCGAAGAACCCACAATTGAGCAAACTAGATTTACTGGTTTCAATCCTAATAGAGGTAGGAGTCGAGGAAGATTCAGTGTAGGAAGAGGCGCTGGTCCAGAAGAAAGTCAAGCGAGTAGACAACAAGGTCCAGCTCGAGTTTTTGCTATGACACAGGAAGAAGCTAAAGCTGCACCAACCGTAGTTACTGGTAATCTCTCAATCTCTGATACAAATGCTTATGTTTTATTTGATCCAGGAGCAACACATTCATTTGTTTCACAATCATTTGCATCACATTTGGGTAATAAACCAGAAACATTAGGCTATGATTTACTGGTTCGAACTCCAGTAGGGAGTGTGGTGATTGTAAATACTGTATATCGTGATTGCAAAATTTTGATCAGTGAATCAGAATTGAGTGCTAGTTTACTTGTTATGCCCTTAAGAGATTTCGATGTGATTCTGGATATGGATTGGTTAACTAAACACCATGCTAAACTTGATTGTTTTACTAAAGAAATAGTGTTAGAGCTTTCTGATCAGAAGCATATTGTATTTAATGGATAAAGAGAAATTTTGCCTGCATGTATGATATCTGCCTCTACAGCATTCAGAATGATTAAAAAAGGTTGTGAATGTTACCTAGCACATGTAATAGACACACGCTTATGTGGTTTGAAACTTGAAGACACTCCAGTGGTTAGAGAGTATCCTGATGTGTTCCCAGATGATTTACCTGGATTACCTCCAGATAGAGATATAGAGTTCACCATCGAACTACAGCCTGGCACAACACAAATTTCTATCCCTCCTTATAGAATGGCACCTGTTGAATTACAAGAACTAAAGATACAATTGAAAGAATTGGGGTACATTAGACCAAGTGTTTCGCCAAGGGGTGAACCTGTGTTGTTTGTTAAAAAGAATGATGGTACACTGAGATTGTGTATAGATTATCGACAACTGAATCGAGTGACAGTGAAGAATAAATATCCATTGCCTAGAATATATGATTTATTTGATCATTTGCAAGGTGCTAGAGTTTTCTCAAAGATTGATTTGAGATCGGGATATCACCAGTTGAAGATTGCAGAGGGTGACATTTCAAAAACAGTTTTCAGAACAAGGTATGGCCATTATGAGATTTTGGTAATGCTTTTTGGTCTGACTAATGCACCCGTTGTATTTATGGCATTGATGAATAATGTGTTTAGACCATATCTAGATAAATTTGTTATTGTCTTCATTGATGATATATTGGTATATTCTAAATCTGCTGAGGAACACGAACAACATCTGAGAATTGTGCTGCAAACCTTGCGAGAGAAACAGTTGTATGCAAAACTTAGTAAATGTGAATTTTGGTTAGATCAAGTAATCTTCTTGGGACACGTTGTTTCTGGTGATGGGATTAAAGTTGATCCACAGAAAATGGGAAAACCCAAAGAGTGTAACAGAAGTTCGCAGTTTTCTAGGTTTAGCCGAATATTATCGACGATTTGTTCAGAATTTTTCTCTTATTGCAACGCCACTGACAAAATTACTGCGGAAAAATTTACCTTTCAAATGGACAAATAGTTGTCAGAAGAGTTTCGAAGAATTAAAGAAAAGGCTTACCACTGCCCCAGTCTTGACTATTCCTTCAGGTACTGATGGATTTGTTGTTTACAGTGACGTTGCTTACCAAGGTTTAGGATGTGTTTTAATGCAACACGATAAGGTTATTGCTTATGCGTCTAGACAACTTAAACCATATGAAATGTCTTACTCTACACACGACCTTGAACTAGCTGCGGTTGTTTTTGCGTTAAAGATATAGAGACATTACTTATATGGTGCCACATTTCAAATTTTCACTGATCATAAAAGCTTGAAATACTTATTAAGTCAGAAAGAGTTGAACATGCGACAAAGAAGATGGCTTGAATTGCTGAAACATTATGATTGTACTATCGAATATCATCTAGGGAAAGCTAATGTTGTTGCTGATGCTTTGAGCCGAAAATCTTATGGTACTGTTTCATATCTTTCAGTACATTCTTTACCATATTTGTTAGACTTGAGAAAGATGAATGTCGAATTGAATGTAAATGGCATGGGTGTTTTTGCGCTTCATTTTATGTTCGTCCTGTGATGTTTGAAAAAATTAAACAAGCACAATTTCGTGATGATAAACTGACCAGTATTGCAGAAAAAGTGAAACAAGAAAATAGTACATCGTTTGTTCTGAATGATGATGGTAGTTTGACAATCAACAATCGACTTTGTGTTTCTGATGTTGATAGCTTAAGGCATGAGATAATGGAAGAAGCTCATACTGCACCATATGCCATGCACCCAGGCAGTACAAAAATGTATCAAACTTTAAAGAGCCATTATTGGTGGCCCAGAATGAAGAAAGATGTAGCCGAGTATGTTTCAAAATGCTTAACTTGCCAGCAGATTAAAGTCGAACATCAAGCACCAGTGGATAAACTGCATCCATTACCTATTCTTGTTTGGAAATGGGAGCGTATTACTATGGATTTCCTTTATGACCTGCCTATGACATCGAGGAAAAATGATGCAGTTTGGGTTATTGTGGACCGACTAACAAAGTCAGCTCACTTTTTACCATTTAGATGGGGTTCTACTCTGGAAAATCTGGCAAAAAGGTATGTGAATGAGATTGTTAAACTACATGGTGTACATATGTCTATTGTTTCAGATCGCGATCCTCGTTTTACGTCTAGATTTTGGGGTAGCTTACAACAGACATTAGGTACTAAGTTACATTTTAGTACATCATTTCACCCGCAGACTGATGGGCAATCAGAGAGGACTATTCAAACTCTAGAAGATATGCTTTGTGCTTGTGTTCTCGAATTTAAAGGCTCTTGGGATGAATACATTGCGTTGATGGAATTTGCATACAATAATCAACATCATAGTAGCATTGGCATGGCGCCTTATGAAGCGTTATATGGTAGAAAATGCAGGAGTCCAGTATGTTGGGATGAAGAGGGAATACGATTGCTGGAAGGTCCAGATCTGATTCAAGATACAATTGAAAAAGTGAAAATAGTTAAAAGTCGATTAAAAGCAGCTCAAGATAGGCAAAAGAGTTATATTGATCAACATAGGCGGGAAATGGAATATAAAGTTGGTGAGAAAGTATTTCTTCGTGTTTCCCCTTGGAAAGGTATTCTCAGATTTGGAAAGAAAGGTAAACTGAGTCCTCGTTATATTGGCCCATATGAAATACTTGAAAGGATTGGACCATTAGCTTATAGGCTTGCCTTGCCACCTGAATAGTCCCAGATTCATAATGTGTTCCATGTTAGTATGCTTCGTCGATACAGATCCGACCCATCACATATTCTTCGAGATGAACCAGTTGAAATTACTGATAATCTGAGTTATGTTGAAGAACCAATTGAAATAGTGGGATACAAAGAAAAACAACTTAGAAACAGAGTGATTCCATTGGTAAAAGTGTTGTGGAGAAATTATTCTAGAGAAGAGACTACGTGGGAAACGGAACAATATATGAAAGAACAATATCCATGGTTATTTACCGACGCAGGTACAAATTTCAAGGTCGAAATTTTTAAAGGGGGGGGAGAATTGTGATAACGTGAAATTTTTTTTCATTTTAATGTTCAGGGTTAATCATTCATAAGCATAGTTACACGCATTTTGATATTTTATATTCACACTAGAATGCATGCAAAATCATGAAGTTTCCAGTTTTAACTTACTCACATTAAGTGTATAATTTACACGTGGTACACCTAGAGGTGAAGAATGACATCGATGAGTGTATCTACAAAATGTAAAATGTGGATATATTAAGTAGAATGATTAATATAATACCTGAAAAAGAGTGGGATATTAAGATAATTATATAATTATTAGGTGATATTCAAGATATTATTTGAGAATAGTCTTTTTATTAAAGGATAATAAGACTACTCCTAATAATAATAATTTATTGATTAATTATATTTTAATATGACTTATACGTCATTAGCTGCTACTAATTATATATGTAAATATCATATAGATTATGTGTGTGAGTTTAAAGCATGGATCAAAGGTCGGCCGACTGGATTCCCATCCTTCTCCCTCAGCTCATCATTTGCATTGCATATAGGGAGTTCTATTTTGATCTGTATGTAAAAAGGCACTGTCGTTATGTTTTGTAATATGGATAAATGCACATGTGTGAATAACTATTGTTAATCTTTGAAGTTAATACTTCCGGTTGCGAAAAAGGTTACAGATCCTTATTACCATGTGCAATACAGCCGTGTTGCATATGAACTAGTTTATGATATAAAAATACGTGTTATAAGGGTAAGGGTGTTACAAATACAATTTTTGGTGCTAATATTGCGATAGATAGAATTATTCTTAATTTAGACATTCTTTTTATTTTTTTATTTTGGTTTGACTTTAATTCTACATTAATTGACTTGTTTCTTTTAGTTTGGTCCAGGTAGTGTATGAACACGCGCTCTAGGCGGGGGGACTTAATACCGCTCATACCGGAAGTTGAGGCTTTCGCGAGGAGAATGAGTGCTACTACTAGACGGGCTGAAAGACAACAAAATCTGATAATGGGGGATTTAGAAAATGAGTTACCAATACCGGGTAACAACGGGGTTAACGAGTTACCGGTACCGGTTCAACAGCAAGCTATCCATGATTACTTTCGACCACAAACGAATCGTAATTACGGTGGCATTGCTCATATTCCGATAAATGTCAATAATTTCGAGCTTAAACCGTCACTGATAAACATGGTACAACATAATCAGTTTGGGGGTTTCGCAACTGAAGATCCTAATTCTCACCTTGCAAATTTCGTCCAAATATGCAACACAATAAAAATGAATGGCGTTTCGGATGATGCCATAAGATTGCGCCTATTCCCTTTCTCTTTGAGGGATAAGGCAAGAAATTGGTTAGGTACTTTGACGCAAGGAAGTGTGAGCACATGGGATGATTTGAGCCAAAAGTTTTTGTTTAAATTCTTTCCACCAAGCAAAACTTTGCAGCTCAAAAGTGAGATCACTCAATTCCGACAGTTTGACTCCGAGCCTTTGTACGAGGCTTGAGAACGATTTAGGGATTTGTTAAGAAGATGTCCACAACACGGCTTTTCGGAGGATCAATAGTTATGTTTCTTCTACAATGGTTTAATGGGGCAAACGAGGGCCTTTGTTGATGCCACAGCGGGAGGAGCGTTGTTGGTTAGGTTCCCACAAGATGCTTTAAATCTTCTTGAAGAAATGGCTATGAACATTACCGGGGCGTCCGAAAGATCCAATGTACAACGAGTAGCAGAAATATCGGATTCGGACCCAATTAAGGCATTGACGGCACAAGTGGCGGCATTGACAACCCAATTGAGTGTTCTTACGAAAGGGCCAGAAGCAAGCATGAACACGAGTAGTGAAGCTCTTCTATATCCGATGGAGGAGGTAAATTATGTGAATAACCGGAATTTCAACAATTTCCGGAGCAATTCAAATCCAACACACTACCATCCGGGATTGAGAAACCATGAAATTTTTTCCTACGCCAATACAAAGAATGTGTTGCAACCACCACCGGGGTTTAATACGTCAAATGGGGGTGCTAATGTGGAAGGCAAATCATCTTTGGAAGATGCACTCACCTCATTCATAAATCAATCAAACGCATTCATGAGTGACACGAGGAGTCGCTTCGCTAGGCAAGATTCAAGGTTGGATAAAGTGGAGCTACAAATGACTCAAATGAAAAGTTCGATGAAGAGTCTTGAAACTCAAGTGGGCCAATTGGCTACTATTGTGGGTGGACAACATCAAAGGGGTCAATTTCCGAGTAACACGGAAGTTAATCGTAAAGAACAATGCAAGGCTATTCGATTACGGAGTGGTACGAATATGATGGGCCTAAAGAAAAATCTGGAAATCCGAAAATTTCAAAGGAAGCATCTAAGTCGGGAGACATCGAATTGGTGATGAAAGATGGTGTTGAAGTAAATGGGGAAAAAGAGAGACAAGAGGAGGAACAAACAGGGGCTGAGAAGCTTAAATCATCATCTAACTCTAATATATCTAAATTACCTATCTCCCTTCCCTTTCCTCAAAGATTTCAAAAGAAAAAGCTTGATGATCAATTTGCAAAATTCCTTGATATATTTAAGAAATTGCACATTAACATTCCTTTTGCAGACGCACTAGAGCAAATGCCAAATTACGCAAAATTTCTTAAGGATGTTATGACAAAGAAGAGGAAGATGACAAGCTTTGAAACGGTGAATTTGACGGAAGAATGTAGCGCAATCATTCAAAGGAAGCTGCCACAAAAACTGAAAGATCCGGGGAGTTTCACTATCCCTTGTGCCATTGGTGGTAACTTCTTTAATAAAGCGTGATTTGGGGCAAGTATTAATTTGATGCCTTTGTCCATTTTCAGGAAGCTTGGACTAGGCGAAGCAAAGCTAACCACGGTTACATTGCAACTTGCGGACCGGTCACTTACATATCCAAAGGGAATCATAGAAGACGTGCTGGTAAAAGTAGATAAATTTATATTCCCTGTGGACTTTTTGGTTCTTGATATGGAAGAAAATCGTGACGTTCCACTGATACTTGGACGTCCATTTCTTGCCACTGGTAAAGCCTTAATAGACGTACAAAAAGGGGAGCTCACTTTACGTGTTAATGATGAGCACGTTTTATTTTCTATATATAAGGCAATGAAATTTCATGATACGGTGGAGAATTGTAATTTTTCGGATATAGTTAGTTCATGCATTGAGGATTATGTTGATCATACATTGTCTACAGACGATTTGGAATTTGGTCTAACCCACTCGTGCTCAATGCCGAGTGTTGTACTTGATTTTGATAACCAAGATTTGTACGACTATGTTTGTGCCTTAGATCATATGCAGGAACTACCTAAGAGCGCAAGAGGCGAGAACGCAAAGTCGAAAAATAAGGAGCCAAACTTGCGAAACGCACGACCCATGCGTCCACGCACGGGCAACCCGTGCGTGATGCGGATGGAAATAGTTGAGGTCTCTGAAGCGCACACGGGCCGTGTGCCGGAGCACGGGCAACCCATGCGTGACCCTGAAGAAAAGACTGGAAACAGGGGATCACGCACGACTCGTGCGTCGAAGCATGGGCAACCCGTGCGTGACCCTGAAATAGCAACGTCGACTCCGGAACTCAAGCAATTACCTGAACACCTCAAATATGCATTTCTTGGGGCGAATAACGCAAATCCGGTAATTGTTTCATCTCTTCTCACTCCTACTCAACTTGATAAACTTTTAAGGGTTTTACTAAAACATAAGTCGGCACTAGGATGGTCTATAACTGATTTAAAAGGCATAAGTCCATCCGTTGTGATGCATAAAATTCGGATGGAAGATGTTTATAAACCATCAGTGCAAAACCAAAGACGACTAAACCCTATCATGCAAGATGTGGTTAGGAAGGAAGTGTTGAAATAGTTGGATGCCGGGATCATTTATGCTATATCTGATAGTTCATGGGTAAGTCCGGTACAAGTGGTGCCGAAAAAAGGGGGTAACAGTACTGAAAAATGAGAATGAAGAACTGATTGCTACTAGAATCGTTACGGGGTGGCGAATTTGCATTGATTATCGAAAACTAAATGATGCCACTCGAAAAGATCATTTTCCTCTTCCCTTTATAGATATGATGTTGGATCGTCTTGCAGGTTATGATTATTATTGCTTTTTAGATGGTTATTCCGGGTACAATCAAATCATGATTGCGTCGGAAGACCAGGAGAAAACAACATTTACATGTCCTTATGGCACATTTGCATTTCGTCGCATGCCATTTGGTTTATGTAATGCGCCTGCCACTTTCCAACGTTGTATGATGGCTATATTTCACGATCTTATTGAAAACGTTATGGAGGTGTTTATGGACGATTTCTCTGTGTTTGGTGATTCTTTTGATAATTGTCTTCACAATCTTTCCCTAGTCTTGCAGCGATGTGAAGAGACCAATCTAGTACTAAATTGGGAAAAGTGCCATTTTATGGTACGCGATGGCATTGTACTTGGTCATCGAGTTTCTTCTGCAGGTTTGGAATTAGATCGGGCAAAGATTGTAGCGATCGAGAAATTACCACCTCCTACAAACGAAAAAGCTATCCGGAGCTTCTTGGGCCACGCCGGATTCTATAGAAGGTTTATCCGTGACTTTTCTAAAATTTCTAAGCCTTTAAGCCAATTACTAGAAAAAGATGTTGCTTTCAATTTTTCCAATGATTGTTTGCAGGCGTTTGAAACGTTGAAGAAGGCATTGGTGACCGCACCTATTCTTGTCGCCCCGGATTGGAGCCAACCGTTTGAATTGATGTGTGATGCGAGCGATTTTGCGGTAGGGGCTGTTCTCGGTCAAAAGAGGGAAAAGTTGTTTAGATCCATCTACTATGCTAGTAGAACGCTGGACAGTGCTCAACAAAATTACACCACTACCGAGAAGGAGATGTTGGCGATTGTCTTCGCATTTGATAAATTCCGATCATACTTGATTGGAACGAAAATGATTGTTCACACCGACCATGCGGCTATCAAATATCTTTTTGATAAGAAGGATGCGAAACCAAGGTTGATTAGGTGGATCCTATTATTGCAAGAGTTCGATGTGGAAATTAGGGACCGGAAGGGATGTGAGAATGTGGTAGCAGACCACTTATCTCGAATTGAAAATCAAGAGGGGTCGCAAAGAAGCACAGAATTGATAAAAGAGGAATTTCCTGATGAACAGTTACTCATGCTCGAGGCAAAATTTCCGTGGTATGCGGATTTTGTGAACTATTTGGCTGCGGGAGTTTTGCCTCCAAATCTATCGTCATATCAAAAGAAGAAATTCCTACATGACGTCAAGTTTTACATGTGGGACGACCCCCTACTCTTTAAGAGGTGTGCTGATAAAATCATAAGGAGATGCGTACCTCAAGAAGAATGGGAGGGAGTCCTACAACAGTGTCACTCTTCACCCTCTGGCGGACATTTTGGCCCAACCCGCACCGCGCGGTATTATTGCGAGTGGGGGCGAGTGGGCTATACTGGCCCACTCTATTTAATGATTGTTATTTGTTTGTGCAACAATGTGACATGTGTCAAAGAATAGGCAACATTTCCAGAAGACATGAGATGCCGATGACAAACGTAATCGAAGTTGAATTGTTCGATGTTTGGGGGATTGACTTTATGGGCCCATTTCCATCATCTTCGGGCTATCAATATATTCTACTTGCAGTGGAGTATGTATTCCATTGGGTAGAGGTGATTCCTTCCAAAACAAATGATGCTCAAATTGTGATGCAGTTCCTTAAGAAAAATATATTTACTAGATTCGACACTCCAAGAGCTTTAATTAGCGATGGAGGGTCGCATTTTGTAAATAAATTGATGAGCAACTTGTTGGGAAAATATGGGGTGAAACATAAAGTTGCATTGGCATACCATCCACAAGCCAATGGGTAAGCCGAAGTAGCCAACCAGGAGATCAAACAGATTCTTGAGAAGACAGTTAACATCAACCGAAAGGATTGGGCATTAAAATTGGATGATGCTCTATGGGCGTACCGGACTGCATATAAGACACCGTTGGGCACATCTCCATATCAACTTGTCTTTGGGAAGTCGTGCCATTTGCCGGTAGAATTGGAGCACAAAGCATTTTGGGCGGTAAAGAAACTAAATCTGGATTTTCAAAAGGCCGGTGAAGAAAGGTTGCTCCATTTAAATGAGATGGAAGAATTTCGGGATGAAGCTTATGAAAATTCCCGAATTTACAAAGAAAGAACCAAACGATGGCACGACAAAATGATTAAGAAACGAGAGTTTTTACCAGGGGAACCCGTCCTCTTCTACAATTCACGCCTTAAACTTTTTTCGGGAAAACTCAAATCTAGGTGGTCGGGGCCTTTCGTGATCAAGAAAGTATTGAATCCTCCCGGAGTCGTGGAATTGTTAACAAAAGACAGTGAGACTTTCATGGTAAACGGCCAGAGGATTAAGCATTACTTCCACCGAGGTAATCAAGAGGAGGTGACATCCATCACCTTGCGAGACCCGTGACGGAACGAAAACAGGCGTCAAGCTAAAGACGTAAAATATAGCGCTTGTTGGGAGGCAACCCAACGGTTTTTGGTGTGGATTTCATTTTTTTTGTGTTTGTGTTTTATTCTAATTTTGTGTGTTAAAAAAAATACCTGAATTGCTGTACAGGTGCGCACGGGTAACCCGTGCGCCAACGCACCACCCGTGCGCCCTACAGAGAATGGATGTTTCTACGGGATGGCGCACGAGTAGCCCGTGCGCCGACGCACCACCCGTGCGCCTTAAAGAGGGGGCGTAAATAAGAACAATTTTAAAACTACTCTTCTTATCAAACTCTCCCAACCGCACGCCCCATCCCTCATCATTCATTGTCTTCAAAATTTCTTGTAGTTTCCACCTAAATTCTCCCATTTAATCACTCCCCCATCACATTAGACCTACAATTTACATTGTATTCAAGTTTGATTGAAGAAAGTTGAAGATAAAGCACCTAGGGTTCAAGTTTTTCACTCTGAGTCGAAATTCGAAAATTCCGGTAAGAGCATCGTTTTTCCTTGTGAATTTCTTGTCAATTATGTAATGGGAATCATGATTGGTGCTAGCTTTGATATTTTTGCTATGTTTTGAATGAAATCTTCTTTAAGGCAATTTATCAAACACTTTGTGGGCTTGTGTAATTGAGGAGATTTTGGATGAAATATTGATGAATAAGGCATGGCCAATGATTGTTTGAGCTTTTAGTTAATATTTTTCTAGAATGGCCATAATTCTTGCTTGCTTGGGGTAGTTGATCGATCAAAGTGAAATAGGGAAGTGAATTTGCATCAACTAATATGTTAGCTTTAATCCCCTACTTTGTTGTTGCCATTGATGATACTGGGATGCTAATGGAATGTATTTCAGGTACAAATCCTTCATGGCCGAGCAAATAAATCCCCAGGGTGGAAGGAGACGTGCACGTGAGGCGGCACAACGAGACGTGGCACTGCCAGAGGTAGACCTAAACAGTCCCGCGGCATATGGGGTTGTATTGACAAACGCGGATGATCTTGAGCGATGGAATCGCTTGGTTGGTCGCCAAATAGCTCCATCCCGCTATGCCGACGATGACTGTACCCAAACTTTGGGGATACATGAGGACGTTTGGCGTCTCTTCGCAAAGGTCGGATGGACCAATTTCATGAGCCGAAGGTGGCCGACTTTTAAATGATTCACATTGGAGTTTTTGAGTACCGTTGAAGTACTCAAACATGGCGGGACTTTTGAACCATATATGATACGCTTTCAGTTGGGGAATGTTCGTAGACAACTATCTATTACCCAATTGAACACCATTTTTGAAGTTCCAACGAACGCTCGTTTCCGGCCGATGCCCAATTATGATCAATATGACTTTTGGAGAATGCTGGTGGAAACACCACAAACGGGGCCTATGTTGTATGCCGCACGGACCGCCAAAGCCTCTTGGATCCGGAATCCGTTTTCCGGTACATACAACGCGTGACTGCATCTCCGTGTTCGCCCGAGAAAATATTGGAGGGATGACTACTAAGGAGCTGTATCTACTATGGTGTATGCTCACAAATACACCCTACAACATAGCCGTCAATTTCGCAGAGCAAGTGGAACAGTTGGCTAGGCGAGAAGGGGGTACGATTTCTATAGGGGGCCTCATTACCCCTATTGCCCGGCATTTCAACGTCGATTTCCGAGGCTTGGAGCCTATTCCGGCAGCACCGGGTTAATTTGGCATCGTTGCACCACATGAAGTTCATAGCAAACGAAGACAACACATTGGTACTTCTCTGAGAAGAAAGGTCTTTGCATTTCCGTTGCCTAACCCGCCATACACCACAATCGATACATTGGCGGTCACCACCAAATTTCTAATGAACTCGACGCACATAACCGAATTCTGAGGCTATAGATGCAAGGAAGAAGCGCAGTTGAAGGCTTCCCGGGATGAAGAGGATATGGTGGCGGAGGAGGAGGAGCTACACAGACGAGAAATGGGGGTGGAACCTCATCACCTCCAACTTGGCTATGACATTCCCGAGTCCTCACATGGAGGCGATTACCCCCGACCCTCACATAGTGGGGATCGTCCCGGAACCTCTTATGGTGGCACGTCCCAACGAGGCAATGAATTTCAAGATATGTTACGTGCATTTGGGGAGGACTTGCGCCATCAAGGAGAAGAGTTGCGGCAACAGAGGGAGGATTTGCGGCAGCATCGGGCTGATTTCCTCACATTCCGAGAGAACTATGACAGGAGGTCCGAGGAGACGTGGCAAGTGCTACAACAATTACAAATGTGGCACATCTCACAAGGCCATTTCCCACCGCCGCCACCACAGTGATTCAGGTATATCTCCACTTTTCACTATTGAAATTCTATTTTTCCCCTTTCGATAAAAAAGGTACAATTTCATTCAAGTTTGGGGGAGAAGTAGTATTTTGATATTTGAAAAGTGTAGATGAAAAAAAAAAAAACCATTGCATTGTTGTGTGTTTTCATATAGTTGCATATAGAGCATTCTAGGTTGCATTGCATTAGAAACACGTTTATGACTTTAGCACATTTATTGCTTTCTTAGATGTTAGTGAGTTGACCGGGCATGTTGCAACTTGTTGTTTGTGTGTTGATTGAAAATTCATATTGTTGGGATTGGATGTTGGTTATGAGTTGATTGAGCCTTGAATAGATAACATTGAGCATGTTGATATGGAAAACTTGGTTTGATACTTTGAATTACATATTTGCAAGCCTGTGAGCTTTTGAGCCTTTATTGCTTGTATCCTTTGCAGTCTTGTTGTGATTTTAGTGTATCATTCATGTTGTTAAAATTCTAGAACTTTCTTGGGTATCTCTGTCAAGGCCACATGTTGTATGCGACGGAAATGTGATTAAAGGCCATCTTTGCTAGCCTTTTTCAAGCCTTTTACCTACCTAAAGATGTTGAAATTCCTAGTGAGCCAAGTTGAGCCTATAGCCTATTTCTTTGATAACCACAAAAATTTAACCCTTGATCTTAATATATCCATCACCCTAAACTCGAATGTTAGCGTTGAGTAAAGGGAATGAATGAGGCTGAATGGGTGGGAATTGAAAAGCAGGATAAGTGGGCATACTTGGTTAAATGGAACAAAAAGAGGAAGGAAAGGAGTTGAAAAAGAAGTGCTGAAAATTCACAAATGAGCTAAAAAAAAAGATGAGAATTTTCATCTAAACGAATTTGGGGGGCGAAGGATTGTAATTTGAGGCGATTCTCAAAAGAAAGAAAGGGAATGGAGATAAATAAAGTTGATAAAAATGAGGGATGATTGGAGTAGCATATGGGATTGTAATGTAGATGATTGATATGCTCATCGGTCTATATACTCGAGTTTGAGTCACTTTATCCAAAATTTCCTACCCAAACCAAAGAGCCTTCATTACAACCAAATGAGAAAGTCCTTTTTGATTCACAAATTGCATACATTCTAATGGCGGAGATATGAGACGAATTGCATGCCTATGGTAATTTTGCGACATCGAATTGATTTGAGCGTAAACACGTCCTATATTCTCGTGAGATGAGAGTATACACTTAACTTTGAGAGTTGTAATTCAGAGCATTTCACTTTGTGCTACTTGATGCGTGCTCTTTGATCAGATATTTGAGGCTTGATTGGTTTGTTGCTTGACATTCATGATGAACAATATGAATTTCTTTTTAGATCCTTTATGTGCGCTTTTATTCTTATCTCCCTGTTGTGCTTTATCGTGTTTTCAAAATTATTGATCGGGATGGTCAACGGTGTAAGTTTGGGGGATTTTGATAGGTGTGAGTTTTGCATGTATTTTGAGGCGTATTTCTGGCTATAATGATGGGTAAACATGTACATACTCGCGTTAAATGTTACATATTCACTTCTTGTGGAAAAGATATTACACTTTGCTTATTTTGTAGGAATTTCATGATATTTGAAGCAAATTGAATACAAATACGAGGATAGCAAAGTGGAAACACGGAGGATTGAGTGAGTATACGAAAAGTGAAGCCAAAAAGAGCGAAAGATGAGCGTATAAAGAAAATACATGGAGCGCACGGGTTGGGCGTGCTTTAGTCACCACCCGTGCACCCCTGAAGGAAGAAAATTTGAGCTTCTGCATGGCGCACGGGTAGACCGTGCTCCGACGCACCACCCGTGCGCTCTACAGAGATTGGATGATTTCAACGGGATGGCACACGGGTAGCCCGTGCTCCGACGAACCACCCGTGCGTCTGCGCTGGAATCTCATAATCTGCAGCATTATGCCCTAAACTGAGAAGTGGGTATAAAAAGGCTTTTTGGGGGGCGCACACAAGGATATTCTGGCATTTTTGGGATCTACAACACAAGACAAGGGTCTATTCTTGGAAGAAGACATCAAGGAGACAATCGGGTTGCATCGGAGCTTGAGGAACGGAGATATATCGAGAGATTGTCGACTTTCCTAAGTTTTTCTTGCTTCTCTTTTAGTTTCAATCTTTCATTTTTATTTGTAATGGCTTTGAACAATTTGTTTATGAGTTGTTTAGAAATCATGTGTAGCTAAACTCTTGAGATTTCCGGATTTTGGAAGTAGATTAATGAACTCTTGTTGGATGTTTTAATCTTAGTTGAAGTTATTATCTTGAAGCCTATTTGAGTATTTTGAGCTTATTCTTGTTTTATCACTTGATCAATCATTTAACTTGTTTGATATATTGATTCATAATTCGAGAGATGAGTTTCAATATTAGATCTTGAATACTCGACACAAATATTTGCATGAATCGAGAGGTTTGTAAATATTTTTGAGGATATTTGATCTTTTAAACTTTTGGGAGTTGAATGCTTCATGTTGAGTAGAGATGCTAGCATAAGTATTTCAATCCACGTTTTATATGCATCTCGAGAGGGAGGATAAAATAGCTTTGTGATCGTCTTATAGGAATATTGATAATAACGTGGCTTGATTAAACCGGATAACAAGAGGATTATTAATCGAAACCTTAACTCGGAAATCCATTTCATTATCTTGATACTTTTATCATTTGTATTATCTTAATCTTGTGTTTTAGTGATTTAAATTGTCTTAATCTCAATACAACAATCATCCAATTTCGATCGTCTAAATAAAAATAAGACTATCTTAGATCAATACTTAGCATATTAATTTATTAGTCTCCGTGGATACGACCTTGCTTACCCTATTCTATAAACTACACCGTACACTTGCGGTGGAGCTAAAAATAAGGCGAACAGTAGGCGTGTACATACACCCTAACAATCTCCCCTACTTTACCTTTCTGGACAAAACACATATCAAGTACAAAATCAAACTCCCCCTGAATCGCATGCTGAACAAAATACAATCACATCTAAGAACACATTTCAAAACAACAACAAACATTCAACAAATCATATATTAAATATCCAGAAAACTCCCCCTAAATCGGAAGTATCACAATCAACCTTTTTCTCTCCTTTTTTGTCGAAAGAACATAGGTAACAAAATCATGTATGCCCACTGACTTGGACGTAAAAAGTTCAATTCATATTCAAAAATTTAAGGAGAATAAAGGATCAGAAGTATCTGAATTTTGGAAGATAAACATCGAAAAGATGATCAAGAATAAAGAAACTTAAGATTTTCCATTAGTTAGGATTCCAAAAAATATAGAAAGAGTATCATAAAATCAAGAACACTCTTAACCAAAGATATAGATAATTATGAGCAGAATCTATTCAAATCTTCCAAGTCCTTCATTCCGTGTATAACCCACCAATCATTCAAGGAATTTTTTAATTTAAGTAAATAATCAATATATTCTCAAATCATATATGAGAACCAAATCTCAGATTTAGCCCTAAAATATGCCTAAAAAGAAGAGAAAAATAAAATAAAAATCGGACACAAACAAGTGTTATAGACTGTTACAGTGGATGCAGTTTCAAATATCGTCATATCTTGACTTACACCTATACTTACAGATTCAATGAATTGCAATTCAAAATCCCAAAATTTCAAAATTTTCGAGTTTTTGCAATTTTTCCAAGATTCATGGAGGATTTAGCTAGTTGGCAGCTTTCACTCAAATTCAGACGTAGCTCTTTTTCACATGATCATACCTTTTTAAACAATAATAATCTTGAAGAAATTAGTCACAAGGAACAACTGTACATAGTGGGTAGGTAGTTGTTTCCTTCGAAGGCCCCTAAACATGATCAATACTTTATTTATAACTCGGCTACTGGGAAAACAATATTTTTGTAATTTGAAGAGATCAATTCACACCGAATTTCCAAGTAAAATTCATTTGTGACTAATTTGAAACATCAAACCACTTGTTACAGACATGCATGATCAACCTAATATGCATGTATAAAAAAACATGAGAGAGAAAATATATCTTTCAAAACATGAGAGACAAAGCATTATTCTAAAAATTATCTTTCAAAGCATCAAACATATTTTTAGGCTCATAACAAGTGACACAACAAGAAGTTCTTACCATTAAACAAGTAGAAGACAAACACACTAGTCTTACCATATCTCGATAGTTTACCCTTTCTTTCGTTCTAGTTCTTATGCTTTCAGATACATCACCTATAACTTGAGAGATAGATGATTCTTTTGAATTCTGCTTGGAAGATATCGTCTTCATTGGTGATTAAATCATATCATTCTAAGTTTGCTTCAATATGAGGATCGAATTAGTTTCATTCACTGCAGATCCAGATGTGCTAGCAGAATGAGGGTCAAAATTAGTTTCATTCACTACAGATCCAGATGTGCTAGTAGATGTTATAACATCTGGGACAACATCTTTTACGACATATGTATCAATAGTCGATTCAGGCTGCGAAGACGTGGTTGCATATGTTGTATCATTCGGTACAACATCTGGTACAGACTGCGACCGCTGAGCCCATGACATTGCCATAAAGTCATCAAAGTGGTGTTCTTCTATGGTTCCTGCAAGACTAGAAAGATCATCAAATTCAATATATACAGATTCTCTTATCGTTTTTTTTTTCGAAGGTCATAAACTCGATATACATGGCTATTAGAAGAGTAGCCTAAGAAAAGACTTTTATCACTCTTAGAGCCAAATTTAGCAAGGTTATCACAATCGTCATGACATAGCAAATACAACCAAAGGCATGAAAATATTTGAGTTTGGCTTCTTTCCCAAAAGTATTTTATAAGGTGTCACCGAACTTTCCAAGCCTCAAATATACACGATTAGCAATAGATCATATAACATTTAGAGCTTCTGCCCAAAATCTTTTTGAAAGTCTTTTAAAACTCAACATGACATGGATTGTCTCTTGCAATGTACAATTTTTTCTCTCTGCTACCCCATTAAGTTGTGAAGTTTTAGGTGCGAAAAATTCATGTGAAATCCTCTTTCTAATAGAGAAAGACGAGAGAAAAGAGTTCATATGGTAAAGTGTAAAAATTGGGTAGTATGTATGGTAAAGTGTAAAAAAAATTAGTTCATATGGTAAAGTGTAAAAAACCGCATAGTTTGGAGGGTTTAGTGTTTTTTCCTTTATTAAATAATTATTCTAAAGAAAAAATTCGGCTTATTTTAACATTTGTTTTTAAATATTGTATTATATTGATGTATAGATTATATAAAAATAAATCTAAAGTACTTAATTTTAATTAGTTTTAGAATTATAATGTAAATTAAAAATAAATATTTAATAATAATTATTATATTGTTATTTACAAAGTGACAATCGGGCAAAGTATAGGTTGCAAAATGCAATAACATTAGCATAATTTGAGTTAAATAATATTTTTTCTCCACGTGCATGGCACGTGAAAAAATTCCGGTGGAATATTCCGTCGGTGGCGAGTCTCATGAGGCTTTGTGCAAATCTCGCGAACTTAAGGAAGTAAAATGTCCCAACAAAAATTTAGCTGGCAAAGTAAAAAAAAACTCGAATAGTTCAGAAGGCAAATTTTCCCTCATATCTGAATTATACTTATAAGTAACTTTCAATTTTTTTAGATTAAGCTAAATTTTATAAATATATTAAAATGAATTATTATATTATTCACTAAGGATTATACAACTACAATACATTTAGTTTTACATAAAAAGTAACGAGTATCTAATTAACGGCGTTACAAAATGTATACATTTATCAAAGTACTTTTCAATTATTTGGTACCGTACTCATATAATATGATTTTTCTTTGAGGAAGATATAATATGAATTTTAACTAAGCACATGCTATACAAAATTCTACTGGATGGTAATATTTTATATGAAATCACGCATCGTATTTATATCACATTCCATAAATTCTACTTAAACACTATGTAAGTAGATATCCCGAAATTTCTATAAATATATTATATATGTGAGTGTCTTGAAATTGTATGCAAACCCAACGACAGAATTTGGCAATGGAAAGTCGTGTCAGTAAGATTATGCTAATGGATATGGCCAAAAAAAAAAATTTAGAAAATGAAAACTAAATACTTTCTTTGTTTACAAAAAGAAAAGTCCCACTTACTAAAAAAGTAGACTTTAGTGCAAGTTCGAGACGGTTTCTTACATTGTCTTAGTGGCGACATCAAAACAATAAAACTCCATTTGTTTTTAACTTTACGTGATGCAATAAAGCAAGGTCCAATAGCACGAAAAGGAAACATGTCAATTTATGGATGGATGAAGCCATGAAGGTGGACAACGTTCACGAAAAAAGGGTTAAGTCGTAGAAATTTATTGTGGAGGAGGCGCAATCTAATACGTGCATAACATATTAAACGTCATAGGCGCCTATCCGATTAAGGATAAGAACCTTATCCCTAAAAGACCCTTTGGAACATGATATCAAATTAGTTCTTAGATTGAAAATCGGTAGTAGACCTGGCAATGAGCCAGGCTGGCCCACACCGAGTTTATCGGGCTTTGAAAAAAAAATTAATATTGGGTCGAGCCGATTTTCTGGGGCCACGAAAATGTTTGGCCCAACCCAACCTATGTGTGTAGAAATCGGGCTAACCTCGGCCCACGGGTCAATCAGGCTGAACCAAATATGACACCTTTTTCGGGCCTAGAAAACCATGGCCCAACCCAGCCCAAACCTCGAACTAGACGGCCTGGCCCACGGACCGAACTGCATTTTGCCAGCTTTATCGGATAGTGGTCTAGTGGTTAAAGAATCTCAAGTTAATTTTTCTCATCACTCATCACATTCCAGGATTTGTACTAAAAAAAATTAGTTCTTACCAGTACATGATGTTAGTATCGACTGGGGGCCCAATATACATATATATTTGGTGTTAGAGAATTGGGGGAAAAATATTCAATTTTTAAATTTTTTTTTTTAACTAAGAATCATGGTGAAAAAATTGCTGCTCCAAAAATACAAAAAAAAAAAAATGAATTATAGAGATTTGTAGACATTAGAGTAAGAAAGAATTATTGGATGCAAAAATACATTTCAATTTGAGATATTTTGTATATGTGTATCACACTTGCAAAATTGTGTATAAATGATCTCATACACCAACCTTACAATTGGTTTAGGACCTTAGGTCCCAATACGCCAAGTCCATTGTCATTTTCATTTTAATTTTTTTATTGGTTTCGTATATCATGCAAAAAGTTTCACTTGATTTTACTAATAAAAAGTGTTAAAGAAAAATTGACAGTTCAACAACTGAGATTATAATATATTATATTATAGACATGAAAATATCTTTATATAAAGTATATGGATGAAAATTGTGATTTTTCATTAAAATATGTAATAATTGTGGATTCTAATGATTTTATTATGTTACATTAATATAATATATATGACTATCTCACAAACAATTAAATTAAAAAAACAATAGACAAAAAAGGTAAATTGGAAGGTGACCTAGAGCCACATCTTCCATAAATTGTTTAATTGGAAGGCGTGGTTCTGGAAATATATATAGATATACGTATTATATATATATGTTAATTTTAGAATTTGAAGGCATGGACCATGGATTTTCAGGCTCTAGATGACTAGATAAAAATATAAAGTGATTAAACGTCAGGTTCCACTCGTGATAGAATAAAAGAGTCATCTTATTTCACTAAATTGGAGTAGTTGTGATAAAGGTAAAATTCACTTTGACCTTTATAGTACAAGAATCCTACCAAATATATCTTTCCTCTCCACAAATAAGAATATTCTTTTAGAGAAAAATAAAATAAAATAAATTAATACTACACCACTAGTTCTTATGACATTGGGCCTTAATATCCTTACGATGGAGTGGGCTGAATTAATTGGAGTGGAAAGCCCAATTTTCCGTGGAATGGACTGAAGAGTTTGCTTGGCGACGTATGTGTTTTAGGGCTAATGGCTGAAGAACTCTTCAGTATTTCAATTATTAGCGTGCTGTAACAAGCTTTCACTTTTGGGCTAACTTGAAATAAAATATATCTTCAACGGTAACTAATATCGTTCTAAATATATATGGGCCGAATCATGGGCTCCTCGGAAGTGATTCAGTCCGGTTCAGACGCTAGGTCAAAATCGTCATTACGAGCTCAACCAAGGGTACAAATGTCTGCAAATGCCCACCTCAGCACTGGGAAATAACTAATGAAGAATTGGACTGGAATAGCAAAAAAGGAATCCATGGAAAAACGACGAAGAAGACGAAGAAATCGCTGCGGCGACACGGAGTGACAAATCCTAGCAATCAATTGAATGTTCCTCTCTCTTGTGATCCTGTTCACGGTTTGACATAATTGGATCACATATCGATAATTAGCGCTTCTCCGCTCTTCTCAATATGGTTAATCGTGCTTCTTATTGCTGCTATTAGTGTTGTTTTATGTATGACATTATTTTTATGAGCAGCATTTTGGTTATTGTTGATGTTGATATGGTTATGATCCGTATCATCAGTACTAAACTAGTTAATTCTTGTTAGTTTTTCACTTGTTCTCCGGCAAAGCCGCAAAGGTATAGGTGAAAGAACCAGTGTAACTTTTTTTGATGATTTGGAATAGATTATGGAGAGGGGTCGTTTCCATGGCCGAACGATACGAGTGAAGAGAAGCGTGAAAATGTGGAGCAGTTCATCTCAATTATTGGGACGAGGTGTCATAAATACTCAGTTGTGTGAGACAAATTTTTGTGATGTTGCATAGTAGAGAGGCTTCTGTTCGATTTGCAGTTAAGTGTCTAGCTTCCAGTACCAATTTATGATCTTATTGTATGGGAGCAGAATTTTCAGACGTTTACTGCTAAAATTCTTGTGTTTGCTTCTACAAAACTTTAAGATTTAAACAGGTTATACTTTTTGTTTCCTTTGTATGTGAAGTTAATTTTATATCTAATGCAAAGGCGTGGCTTACTATAAAGCAAAGATGGATTTTCGAAGTGAAAATTTCTATTCTTTTTATTCAAATTTTGCATATCATACTTGAATTTTGGGGGAAATAGACTTGTTTTCAGTACTACGCACTTCAACTTATTCTCCCTTTTCCCCTGTAAATAGCTGAATTTGGATGGTCAAAGTCCTAAAATTGGTTTTGTTTTCTATTTCCTTTCAGCATGTGTGAGTCTTCATTCCTATTAATTTACTTCTTTATGTCATTGATCACATGAGTTTTTAAGTCCAGTCGTGCGGCCTAATTAAACGCTAGCTTCTTTCCAAGCTCACAATCAAACAAGTTGAAGATATTGTGCCAAAACATTAAAGAATAAGAAAGATTCATCACGATATGCACTTTGATTCAGTCATTCACTAACATAAAACCGTTTCATTAATGCCTATTAGAAATGAGATTACATTAAGGACATCAATTGTTGGGTGGGTGAGGACTAGGATTTGCCGGGAGGCTCGGAACAACCTCTTGCAGGACTAGGAATAGGAATTTTAGGAGGATTAGGGCAACCGGTTGGAGGATTAGGAGTACAGATGACCGGAGGATGAGGACAACCTGTTGGAGGACTAGGAATAGGGATGTTAGGAGGATGAGGACAACCTGTTGGAGGACTAGGAATAGGGATGTTAGGAGGACGTGGACAACCATTTGGAGGACTAGGAATAGGGATGCTAGGTAGATGAGGACATCCAGTTGGAGGGCTAGGAAAAGGGATGCTAGGGGGATGAGGACAACCGGTTGGAGGGCTAGGAAAAGGGATGCTAGGGGGATGAGGACAACCGGTTGGAGGATTAGGAACTGGGATGATGGGGGGATGAGGACAACCGGTTGGAGGATTAGGAACTGGGATGATGGGGGGATGAGGACAACTGGTTGGAGGACTAGGAATAGGGATGTTAGGAGGATTTGGGCAACCGGTTGGAGGATTAGGAACTGGGATGATAGGGGGATTGGGACAGCCACCAGGAGGACTAGGACACGGTGTAACAGGAGGGTAAGGACCACCACCAGGAGGATTAGGACAAGGAGAGCCACATGGAGGACAAGGACACGGAGTTATAGGTGGCTGGGGACAAGGCGTTCCTGGAGGGTTGGGAGGACTATCAGGGGGTCCTACAGGGGGGCTAGTGGGTGGTCCTGTGGGTGGGGTATCAGGTGGTCCTTCGGGGGCCAGAGGGTGGTTCTGTGGGTGGGGTATCAGGGGTTCTTCGGGGGCCCAGAGGGTGGTCTATCAGGGGCCCTACTGGAGGTTTTCCTGGGCTTCCACCACCGCAGTCTTTGAAGCAAATGCATTTCAGCAACACTCCTTGCAATGGCCTGAAAGATAACCTTCTTTCTCGCATATATTGGCACAGTTACTATCAAGAATGCAAGCGCCATGGAATAACTTGCTTGGTACTTCGCACATTGCTGCATCTACGTGCATCACTTCGTTTTCTGTGAATGGAATTAATGCATTGAGATTCAGGTTAGTGTTACTTTCACTGTTTCACAAGCTCATTATGCAATGTGATTCTACTGAGCAGTTCTTGTGTTAGGTTGCAATAGAGTAGAATGATATTTATACAAGTATTCCTAATTCAGTTGATGTAACTGGTCTTAAAATTGATGACAAACAGAAGCAAGAAATTATGGCTTACGCGAGGTTAGCAGATGCAGCACCAGAACCAGAACCAGTCCAGACATAATTTTGGCCATGCTTGCAACAGAAATTTGATTTTTCCAGGTAGTATTCCTCTTTTATTTATGGTTTTTGAAATAGAAATAGCCAGTTCATTCACCTTCGCATATTATCGCGAGTGGTCTAATGCAGAGACCTGATGCTTCTGTGGTGGCCTATATAAAGCCATATAGGATTAATCAGACATTGATGAAAGTTTCTATTTTATTGAGGTGATTTAATGTATGGCCGAATGGAGATATATGTAAGCTTAAGGTGGAGTATTGAAATTGTAAATGCTATTAAATAAAATTTTCCACAAACTTGCAGATATAAATAGTCAGATTGATCTTATCTCCTTCCTTTGGATTTCTCCTCTCCATAGCCACTCCTTTAATTAAAGATGGTCCAAAGCTCATTTTCTTTTTGTCAACTTAGCATGCACGATCTGAATGTTATGACCTACATTCTGTTTATCAAGTCCCTAAGAATCAATTTTCAGCATTTGTATAATCACTAGGTCGCACATAAATGTCGTAAGAGTTCTAATGGCTGACTTAGTAGCTGTCAGATCATGTAAAGATATCCGATTAACCAGGCACCTTGAATTTGTATTCGTCTCTGTTCCAGACTATCCATCGTTTCGTCACTTTCCAGTTTATGTTGAATCATCTCGAGATTAAGCCATGGTCAAAAGATATCAAATTAAGATCTATTCAACAAATTCTCAGACTTTGAGCATTTTGAGTAACCAAAAATATGGTAATTGAGCATGACAGATACTCAACTCATTGTCATGCATAGATTTTCAAATATTTTAACTCTTCACTTAATTAATTTCCATCAACACTTTGACAAGTTTATACTCACTATACCTTGTTAATGGTAGTAGAATTAATTAGTCATACCTCCATCGGTGAAGTCAACAATCTCTACAGTACCATATAATTTGATGTAATCCTTAATGATTGAACTGAATTGAATAAATTGTGCAATGAGAACTGTATTGTTGCAAGCAATTTCTGCTGTCATGCTTATCTCTTTGAATACAAATTCTTTTTCGTTGTATTTGGATGGAAGGAATTTAAATATATATGAAAAAAAACATTGTGTTTATTTGGATACAATGGAATCCTTAAGGCTCCATTTGGATTGATAGATTTGAAGTTAAGCATTTCAAATTCATGGTAACAAATCCACCAAGTTTGTTTGGATACGTTGGATTTCAAATCCTTATGCTCTCATTTTGAACTATTTTTTGAGTCATTGTGGTGGATTTCATTTCCATCTTAGATGGAGTTATTTGAAATCCTTCTCCCAATTCCTCCCCTCAAATTCAAATCCTTGCATCCAAATGCAACCTAAGATTCCATTTGGATTGCTGGACTTGGAGCTATTGATTTCCAATCCATAATAACAAATCCATTGATTTTGTTTTGATGATATCACTTTGCAATGCATATAAATCCTTAGCTCCTATTTTGAGTTAAATTTTGGGTCATTGTGGTGGATTTTGAAATCCATCTCATATGTAATCATTTGAAATACTTTCCACAAATCCTCCCCTCAAATGCAAAGTAGTCAATCCAAATGGATCTTAAGTTTATATTTGAAACTAATTTTTTTGTCATTTGTGGTGGATTTGAAACCCATGTTATATGGAGCCATTTAATATCCTTCCCCCAAATTATCTCCTCAAATTCATATCTTCCCATTCGTCATTATATTTAGGGCATATTAAATTAAACCTTTTTAAACTTAGTGTCGCACATGACCTTTGAACTTCAATATGAATCACGTAAGGGTGTTAAATAAATGATTGAGATTACAGTTTTACCTCATTGAGTATCCCCAAGAGACTCTCTAATTGGGAAATATTCTTTATTTTGAAGAGTCATCAACTAAAAATCATCCCCAACAAACTCTTTATTTTAACTCTTAAATTTAGAGAATGAGTTTTCACTCTCTAAGAGCATCCCCAAGAGGCTCTCTAATTGGGAAATGTTCTTTATTTTGAAGAGTCATCAACCAAAAACCATCTCCACAAACTCTTTATTTTAGCTTTTAAATTAAAGAATGAATTTTTCACTCTCCAAATTTGGAGAGCCAAAACAACTCTCTATAATTAATTGCATTAGATTTCTCGCACTTTTAATAATCTTTTTGAATGTCACTTTCCGAAAAATCACACAAAATTTGAAAATTATCATTAATTACTTTTAATATCCTATGTATAATAAATTAATATTGAAAAAAGATAAAATAAAGAGTCAAATACAAAGAGAGTGTTGGAAGATATCAAAAACATCACTCTTTAAAATTTAAAGATGTTCTGTAGTTTGCAAGAGATACTCTTTAAATTTAAAGAGTCTCTTGGAAATGCTCTAAGTTTGGAGAGCCAAAACAACTCTCTATAATTAATGCATTAGATTTCTTGCACTTCTGAATTATCTTTTTGAATGTCTATTTTCAAAAACAACACAAAATTTCAAAATTATCATAAATTACTTTTAATATTCTATGTATAATAAACTAATATTGGAAAAAGAGAAAAACTTAAACCAAAAGAAAAAGAAAAAAAGGCAAGATTTTTGTATTCGAGGACTAGAACATCACAAAGTACATAAAACCTCCTTAAACTTGACTTAGTGTAATAGTGTTGCAAATCCTCCCGAGCCTCAATATGTAACACTTAAAGTTTACAATTTCCCCCCCTCAACACTTGAGCCAAAAAGAGAGAGAAAAAGAGAGCAAGATGAGTGTAGTTAAAGAATAAAATGGTATAGAATTTAAGCCATCAAGCATTCTAATATATCTCTTTCACTTTCTTCAAATTATACAAAAAATCTTCCAAAACTTACCCAATAAATCTAATCCTTCTGGTAAGACCTACATAGAAATAATATACCCACCTCATGTACTTACAGGTTTGGTACACATGGAATGATGGCCACATTCAAGGGTAGTGCTTGAGGAGTAAAGAATGAAGGAAATATTTTCAAATCTAATTGTTGGTTAATTCATTACAGAGATAATTACATTTTACCCCCCAAACTATAGGCGTTTTTGGAGTTTACCACCTAAACTTTCCCGAGTTGCATTTTACCCCCTTGAGCTCCAGGATTTTTTGCACGGTGCCATTATTGGCCACCACCGGCGGAATAGTCCCAGAATATTCCGTCACATAAGGGCAAAATCATCATTGTATCAAAGTTGTTACATTTTGCCACCTAAATTATGTTTGACTTGCACTTTACCCCCTAAACCTTGCATTATTTTACTTGGCCACATAAAATTTAAAAAAAAAAATCAAAAAAGTTATATATTTATATATGTATTTTTTTCCTAATTATTTATCCACAAAAAATAAATAATTACTTTGATTAAATATATTATCAAAAAAATTATACTAAATTCTTCATTTTAAACTTTCTTGTAAAATCATAGTTTATTTTCCTTTTACTGAGTTAATTTTTACATTATAATTAAACATATAAATTTATCCTTTTTATTTTCTAGGTGAATAGAATTATAAACATTTACCAAAGTCAATTTGAACATAATATGATCCATTTCACTTTTTTTGTAAGTAAAATTATTAAAAGATAAAAGTATTACAAATTTAATGAATTTGATCATTTTTACATTTAAGTATTGTATAAGATTTGTAATAAAGTAAATTTATTATCATATTATTTTATAATGTATTATATTTAAATTTCTTGAAAAATATTCCTTTCGTCAATTTAATTTTTTAATTTTTAACTAATAATTATGAAAATTAATTTACTTTGTTACAAATCTTATACACTACTTAAATGTAAAATAATCAAATTCATTAAATTTGTAACACTTGTTTCTTCTAGTAATTTTACTTACAAAAGAAAGTTAAATGCATCATATTATGTTCAAATTGAATTTGGTGAAATTTTATATTTTCATTCACCTAGAAGTTGAAAATGATAGTTTATATTTTTAATTATAATTTAAAAAAACTAATATAGTAAAAGAAAAATAAACTAAGGTTTTACAAGGAAGTTTAAAATGAAGATTTTACAGTATAATTTTATTGATAATATACTTAACCAAAGTAATTATTTATTTCTTGTGGATAAGAAATTAGGAAAAAAACAATATAAAATAAATATATAATATATATATAATTTTTTTTTGGAATTTTACGCAAAGTTTAGGGGATAAAATGCAACTCAAACAAAGTTGAGGTGGCAAAATGTAACAACTTTTTTTAAAAATTTAAGACAATGACGATTTTGCCCTCATGTGCAAAGCACATGTTGGAATATTCCGCTGGCGGTGCCCAATATATGGCATTGTGCAAAAATCACGGGGTTCAGGTGGTAAAATGCGACTCGGGAAAGTTTAGGTGGTAACTATAAATGTTAATTGGACGGGCTTCGGGCTAAAAGGACAATTGATTAAATGGGCTAGCATATTGCGAATCTAATCCTAACCCTAGCGGGCTTCGGGTTAAAAGGGCCACTATCGGTCTATAAGTCAAAAAAATAAAAAATTATATATTTAAATTTAAAATTTTAAACTCGATCGTATATAACATTTAAGTTTAACATGTTAAGTTAAAATATTCATTATAAAAAAATCTTGCAATGTTTATAATTATATTGCATTAACAGAATTATAAAATTTAAAATATTCCATGATCTAATTTTTTAAAATAAAACTATAATAATAAAATATAGCATTATATAATATATACCCATATAAAATAAAAAAAATAATACTTTAAAAAATATTCATATGACTATAAGCCATAGTTTTAAGAATTATATATTTAAACCTATTAAAGAAGAGGAGATGTGAGCAAGAAAAAATATATTTAGCCCGGATTTAAACTGGCCTTGGGCTAAGCGGTCCGGGCAAAAAAACCCGAATTTAAACGGGCCAAAATAATTCGGCCCTAACCCTTTTTTTTCCCAGTTTAAATGGTCCAGGCCAACAGGCCGTTGGCCCGTATAACAGCACTAGTGGTAACCTCCAAAAACACATATAGTTTGGAGGGTAAAATCTAATCATCTCTTCATTATATCATATTCTTAAAAATTGTTAATGTTAGTTTCAACCCCCAAGTATGATTAACTAGTTGGTTATGTTAGTATTAAATTAAATAGGAAAAAACACTAAACTCCCCAAACTATGCAGTTTTTGGCGCTTTAACATATGAACTAATTTTCTTTATACTTTGTCATACATACTACCCAAATTTTGCACTTTGCCATACAACGGTCATCACAGTTGGAATATGTTTGATAAATGGTTTTATCATGATTTTGATGATTTTGTTTTATACCAAAACAATGGTTTTAAAGGTTGTCCAAATACTCCTAAATGATTTAAAATAGTTTTAATATTTTCCGGAGTATTTGCTCAAGTCTTTTTTTCGATTAATATTGGACAACACTTTCAAAGATTTTATGTCAATGGGTTTTCACATTGAAACTATATTTCTAATGTTGTCTAAATACTCTCGATCGGTTTAAAATGTTTTTACTAAATTTTCGGAGTATTTCTTAAGTTTTATTTTACTAAAATTGGACAACATTTACCTCGTGGTCGACCGTGTCCGCCCCATAGGCAACCCGCAACCCGTGCTGAAGATGTTTTTTGAAACAGAAAATGAGACGGAAGAAATTTCAAGCGGTCGGCCAAGTGCCGCTCGGCCGATCCGGTCGGCCGTCGCCAGTCGGTCGACCGCACTGCAAGTGTGCAAAATCTCCCTGTTCTTTTTGGAGAGGTCGGCCGGCTAGGGGTGATGTCGGCCGGTCGAGCACCCCCTCGACCGGTCGCCCCGTGTAATTTTTCATCTATTTCAAACGCGTCCTTTTGTGCGCGACCAAATTTAGTTTTAGTTTGACTAAAATATAACCGTTGTTGTGTGCGGAGACCATTCTTCCTTAAAATGTGGGATTGTTCTATAATCGATTTTTGTATCCTTATGAGACAACCATATTTATTTTAATCTCTTTGTCTTATTTGTAGACAAAAGAAAACATGGAGGAGCCCATGAAGGAGCCTATGTTGGAGGAGCCTTTGGAGGAGCCTTTGGAGGAGCCTATGTTGGAATTCAAATTTGAAGGCTCTCCTATAAATAGATGAAAGCTTGAGGGATCAAATACAAGACTTGATACAAACAACAAGAGATATCACAAGCACATAATCTTTGTTATTCATTTCAACATTCTTGTTGTAATAGCCTAAAACTATCACTTTCACATCTTGAGGTCTAGGCTTTCATTCTTGATTACACTTGCACTTTTGAGTTGTAATATTTTTCAAAGTGTAATCTTGATTGTAATTCATCAACCAAACACAAGATATCCTTGTGAGTATTCTTGTGGTAAGAATACACTTGGGTGATCTAGGTGATAGGTGTTTCAAGAGTGTGGTGCTCTTGAGGTGTTGAAGAATTTGGTATTCTTCAAGATTGAAGATTGTGGTGATCTTCAAAGGTGCGTTGAAGGAAGATTGTGATAATCTTCAAAGGAGATTGTGGTAATCTCCAAAGGTGGTGTTGGAGAGTTCGGTGCTCTTCAAGTCGGAAGATTGTGGTAATCTTCAAAGGGAGATTGTGGTAATCTCCAAAGGTGGTGTTGGAGAGTTCGGTGCTCTTCAAGTCGGAAGATTGTGGTGATCTTCAAAGGAGATTGTGGTAATCTCCAAAGGTGGTGTTGAAGAAGAGTGTGGTGCTCTTCAAGGTGTTGTAAGTTGAATTTGTATTAATTTTGGTAATTAATAAAATTCTTTTTTTTTTTCAAATCCATCCCTGGATATCTTTGGGGTGGTAGAGGATTAGGCCCTAGGTGGGTTGAACCTCTTTAAATCGACGTGTGTTGTTTACATTCCGCACCTTATTATTGTGTTTGAGCTTTCGATTGTTAAAAGAGGGCGAAATAGAAAAGATGGAGATAATCTATTCACCCCCCCCTCTAGATTATCGTAGCCGCTTGGACTTACAAGTGGTATCAAAGCCAAACTCTTTGGCAAGCTCGTTTCACATCGCGAGTGAAGAGAAACGATCGACGGCTACAAACGAAGCTCAAATTTCCGGCACCTCCACCACCAAGCCACCTCGGTTTGATTCCAAAAATTTTATATTTTGGAAAGAAAGAATGGAATGCTACTTACAAGGTTGCGGGTTCGACATTTGGAACACCGTCATTAATGGAGAATCCATTCCGATGAAAGATACACCACACACCTCAAAAGGCTTCAAAGAGCTCAATGATGAAGAGAAGAGAATCATCTCCTTAAATGGTAAAGCTCTTAATATTTTACATTGTTCACTTACCACTTTGGAATTTGATTATGTTCAAGGTATTCGATCGGCACATGAAGTATGGCAAAAACTAGAAGCCATCTATGAAGTATATGCAAATAAAAGGAGCAACTCAAAAGCATCTACTTCTCAAATGGATACAACATCAAATCCAACAATATGGGATGAGCCTCTTACAAATTCCGATGATGAAGTCGAAAAATGTCTTATGGGCATCGAAGAAGAGAACGAGGTAAGTTCTAAACCTTCTACTTCTTATGACAATGAATTGCAAAATGAATATAGTGATTTGCAAAATGATTATGATGAACTTCAAAATGAATTCCAAAGCTACTTGTTAAATACAAAAATTTGAAAAAGGAATTCAATATTTTGAAAAATGATAAGGATAGTTTATTTACTTCTTATGAATCACTATCATGTGCTCACACCACCACACTTGACAAGGTTAGAAACCTTGAAAAAGAAAATAGTACTCTTGTTGAGAATATTGATTGCATGAAAAAGGATTTATTAAAATCCAACTTGAGTACCAATAAAATGTCCAATATTGTTGATATTCATAATTGTGATAAAGGACTTGATCATAAGCCTAATGTTGTTAATCATATGAAAAAGGATCAAGTCAATATGCATATTGGTCATTATGCTCCTAGAATTATTACTTGTTTTTATTGTGATAAAAAGGGTCATACGGTAAATACTTGTCGGGCTAGAAATAGCTCTAATTATTGTTGGAGACCTAAAAGTCTCAAGACTAATCCCAAAGGACCCAAACATATGAGGGTACCACAAAACAATGTCATATTAGGTACACGGCGAAATAATGATCGAAGAAAATTCATACCGCCAAGAAGGCATCAAATGACCGTTTCATTTGATCAAAGAAGGAGAAACTATTCTCAACAAAGCCAATTTCCAAGAAGAGGGTACAATCAAAAATGGGAAGAACACAATCCTTGGAAATGGCAAAGACATCATCAACAAGATGATTTTCAAAGAAGAAGAGACTTTCAACAATGGGAAAGCAACAAACCTTGGAAATGGAGCAATCAAAGAAGTAATCATCAACAAAGTGACTTCTCAAAGGGAAGATATCATCAACAATGGGAACGACACAACCCATGGAAATGGCGTAATTGGTAACCCGTATCTCCCTATTTAAATATGCATTTTATTTTGTTATTATGCATGCTTTTATTTGTGTCTTTATTGCAAAATGAGTTTTCAAATTTTTTTAATTAAGGTCTTCAATATATATTTGTGCTTTTAAATTTTTTAAAAAAAGAAGACCTTATATGATGTTTTTAAAACTCTTGTGCATTTTTTGAAAACTATAGTATGTTATCATCTCTTATGGTTTTTTTTTTTTTTTTTTGGCATGAGCTTACTTGTGATATCTCTTAGCCTACACTTTTATCATTATGATTTGTGCTAGATTTGTTTTAAGAATTGTGTAGGATTTACATATTTTCACAAATGGCCATTTTCGTCATTTTTATCAAGAAAAGGCATAAATTATCGAGGCACGTTTACTTGTGTTATTCTTACTCTTATAGACTCGATATATGTATTATCATATGCCTATGTGCTTGTTTTTCATAGTATTTCATACAAATGCCATTAAGAGGATTTTTAGATTTTTGAAAGGCACTATTCGATATTTGATTGCACATATTTGCTTTGTCAACTTTTGTTCAAATACTTCTTTTAAATAAGGTCTCAATTATATGCTTTATCGGATTCTCAATTTCAAAAGAGACCTTTTGTAGCTTTCTTAAGCTTATTTGAACTTGCATGATTTATTAGTCTCTTGATGATATTCTAAATGCATAGTATGTGTTTCTTGCTTCATGATCTATATATATATATATATGTGTCTCTTACTACTATGCTCTTTTGCAAGATATTTTGTGGTTGACAATTGAGGCATGTTATTTCACTTGGGCTATTTTTCTTGCTTATATAAGAAATGCCTTTAATGAGTTTGTTGAGTTGTGTAGAAAAGAAAATACTCCAAATATTTGGATGTAAATGTTCTATTATGAACACCTTAGATCATTTGGATGCCCAATAGTGATGAAGAAGACAAATTCCTAAATTGATGCTTCAAGATGAAGATTGGTTTTAGAAGCGCAAGAGGAGCTAAAAAGAAATGATACTTGGAAGTTGATGCCATGTCTTTCATCACAAACGATTATAAATGCAAAATGGGCACTCAAAACAAACTCGATGACCAAGGCAACATTGGTCGAACTAAGGCAAGGTTAGTAGCTCGAAGGTATCTTCAAGAAGAAGGTAATGATTTTGATGTAATATTTGCACTCATAGCTCTTTTTAGAAGTTATTTGCTTTTTACTTGCCCATTCTTGTTTTAAGAAAATTTCAAGCTTTACTAAATGGATGCTAATTTTCTAAATGGTTTTATTCATATGGAAGTCTATCGGAGTTTAAAATTCTAGGCCAATTTTTTTTTAAAAGGCTTTTATGCGGTTGATAGACTTAGCTATTTTTAAATGATTCTACAAGAGGTAAAGTTGATACTACTCTCTTTGTTTTTGAAAAAGGGCAAGATTGTTTACTTGTGCATATTTATGAGAATATTTTTGGTACTACTAATGAATATTTGTGCAAGATATTTTTTCCAAGTTGATGCAATGTGTACTTGAAATGAGCATGATGGGGAGCTCAATTTCTTGCTTGGACTTCAAATTATTCAATGCCAAGAAGATGGTTATATTGAACTCTTGAAGGAGTTAGGCATTGAAGAAAGAAGAAATATCTCAACCACTATGACTAAAGATTGACAAAGGTTGAGAAAGGCATGTCGGTCGACAAACAAATTCGAGGTATGTTTTCTTGTATTATTTCTATAGACTCGAAATTCCATATGCATTATGTCTATATGCTCGATTTCAAAAACTATCCCAACGAATCTCAATAAAGTGCCGTTAAAAGAAATTTTCAAATATTTGAAAGGCACTTCTTCTTATGACTTGTTGTATCCAAAGCTTTAAAATGTTCTTATTTTTCGGGATAACAAGTTTGGTATCTATTATACGGTTATTCGTATTCAAAATTTGGTTCGTCATAATCGAACTAAACATATTGAGATCGATATATTTTTAAGGGATTGTGATTTTTAACAAAAACTTGAGATGTGTTTAATTAGTCTCAAGGATAACTCGCGGACTTTTTGATCGTTAACCGCAGAGTATTTTACCTCATTTCGAGCTTGATTATGACATAATGTATATTGAATGAGGTCTACGTTTGCATTTTGCACGTTTTAAAACTTAGGGGCGAAAAATCGGATTTTTGGATCAAATTTCGGATTTTCAAAACAAAAAAAAGAACCATTTGGCTGGTTTGGGGGCAAGGCCGACCGACCGTCGCATGCCGTCGACCGTCGCCCATGCCCTGGGCCGTCGCCCTGGATGATTTTTTGGCTAAAAATAGTTCTGTTTCCAGGACTTCGCCATTTTGGCTTATTTTGTCCATTTTTCGTCCCCTTGCGAATTGCACACAAATTTCACTCAAAATTTGTTTTATTGCATACATTTTATATTTTGGGGATTATCTAGCTCGGTTATCATCATCATTGCTCGACTTTACCAATTGAATGGTAAGAATTTCACTATCGTTAGCTCAATTGGGTTGAACCATGAGTTGTGGCTTATATGTATTTTTCTTGATGCAATTCATATATATTTGTGATGAGCTTATTGATTGTTGATATGTTATATTGCATTTGGTGATGAAAACTTGGCTTGATTTCATTTACAAGGGCTATATATATCTCTTTCAATTTTTACGCCCGAAGTGTTCGATAAAACGTTTCAATGAAAAATTCATCACCTACCACGACTCTCTCGATTTCAAAAGTCTCATATATTTATAGAGATCATGTTTTCTCGCAAATCAAATGATTTTTCATAAGCTTCTACAAGTCGTATGATTCGACTCTTCTATTTGGTTTAAAAGCTTCAATGTTCAAATGGCTCGATACATCGGTTTACTTGCGCACTTTGATAAGAATATATGATGTATTTATCGTGCTAACATTCTTTTTGATGATTCCAAAGGGGAGAAACAGGTTATAAGCTTATCTTAGCTCATAAGCTTAACGAAAAGAAGCTAAGCTATATGGCTTCATAAAGCCATAAGTTGTGGATCATATTTAGTCCACTTGGTGTATTATGGTTATGTATGAATCATGGTCCATTGGTTGTAGTATGGACTTATATACGGTTCTAATGATGTATCTTTGACGAGGGGAGCTTTTAAGTTATTGATACTTAAGCTCAATATCGAAAAGCTAATATTTTAGCTTATGTTTAAGTTGCTTCTATATAACTCTTGTTGTGCATGTTGATAGGGGAGCATTTGCTATATGTGTTTGAATATCTCTACTCCCATCCATGTGTTTTTATTGCATGGAATGTTGTCGCTCACAACGGATAGTTCTCTTTAACCGGTAAAATTGTTTTGTTTTCAAAATCGACCTCATTAAAATTGTTTTGGTTTGTAATCATCAAAAAGGGGAGATTGTTTGATAAATGGTTTTATCATGATTTTGATGATTTTGTTTTATACCAAAACAATGGTTTTAAAGGTTGTCCAAATACTCCTAAATGATTTAAAATAGTTTTAATATTTTCCGGAGTATTTGCTCAAGTCTTTTTCGATTAATATTGGACAACACTTTCAAAGATTTTATGTCAATGGGTTTTCACATTGAAACTATATTTCTAATGTTGTCTAAATACTCTCGATCGGTTTAAAATGTTTTTACTAAATTTTGGAGTATTTCTTAAGTTTTATTTTCGACTAAAATTGGACAACATTTACCTCGTGGTCGACCGGTCGCCCTATAGGGCAACCCGTACTGAAGATGTTTTTGAAACAGAAAATGAGACGGAAGAAATTTCAAGCGGTCGGCCAAGGTCGCATCGGCGTCGACCGTCCCGGTCGGCCGTCGCCAGTCGGCCGGTACACTGCAAGTGTGCAAAATCTCCTGTTCTATTTTTGGAGAGAGGTCGACCCAGGCTAGGAGTGATGTCGGCCGGTCGAGCACCCCCTCGGCCAGTCGCCCCGTGTAATTTTTCATCTATTTCAAACGTCCTTTTGTGCGCGACCGGTATGCCTTTAGTTTGACTAAAATAAAATATAGTTGTGCGGCCAGACCATTCTTCCTTAAAATGTGGGATTGTTCTATAATCTGATTTTTGTATCCTTATGAGACAACCATATTTATTTTAATCTCTTTGTCTTATTTGTAGACAAAAGAAAACATGGAGGAGCCCATGAAGGAGCCTATGTTGGAGGAGCCTTTGGAGGAGCCTTTGGAGGAGCCTATGTTGGAATTCAAATTTGAAGGCTCTCCTATAAATAGATGAAAGCTTGAGGGATCAAATACAAGACTTGATACAAACAACAAGAGATATCACAAGCACATAATCTTTGTTATTCATTTCAACATTCTTGTTGTAATAGCCTAAGTACTATCACTTTCACATCTTGAGGTCTAGGCTTTCATTCTTGATTACACTTGCACTTTTGAGTTGTAATATTTTTCAAAGTGTAATCTTGATTGTAATTCATCAACCAAACACAAGATATCCTTGTGAGTATTCTTGTGGTAAGAATACACTTGGGTGATCTAGGTGATAGGTGTTTTGAGAGTGTGGTGCTCTTGAGGTGTTGAAGAATTTGGTATTCTTCAAGATTGAAGATTGTGGTGATCTTCAAAGGTGCCGTTGAAGGAAGATTGTGATAATCTTCAAAGGAGATTGTGGTAATCTCCAAAGGTGGTGTTGGAGAGTTCGGTGCTCTTCAAGTCGGAAGATTGTGGTAATCTTCAAAGGGAGATTGTGGTAATCTCCAAAGGTGGTGTTGGAGAGTTCGGTGCTCTTCAAGTCGGAAGATTGTGGTGATCTTCAAAGGGAGATTGTGGTAATCTCCAAAGGTGGTGTTGAAGAAGAGTGTGGTGCTCTTCAAGGTGTTGTAAGTTGAATTTGTATTAATTTTGGTAATTAATAAAATTCTTTTTTTCTTTCTTTCAAATCCATCCCTGGATATCTTTGGGGTGGTAGAGGATTAGGCCCTAGGTGGGTTGAACCTCTTTAAATCGACGTGTGTTGTTTACATTCCGCACCTTATTATTGTGTTTGAGCTTTCGATTGTTAAAAGAGGGCGAAATAGAAAAGATGGAGATAATCTATTCACCCCCCCCTCTAGATTATCGTAGCCGCTTGGACTTACAGAATATTCTCAGAATATTCCGGTGCGAGCCCTCCACGTGAGGGTAAAACCGTCTTTGCCAAAAATCAAACGTAAGTTGTTACACTTTACCGTATGGACTTTATTAAGAATTTCAATTCGCCATATGAACTTTACACAAATTCACTTTATCACATCAATTTAAAAAAAAATTATAAAAGAATGTGTGTATATACATGTATTTATCTTTTTTATTTTTATAATTTATTCATAAAGAATAAATTTAATTAATATTTATCTTAATATACACTATCAATGATATTATTTTTGGGTTTAGGTTTATGATTAGGTGGGTACAAGTATCATTGATATTGATTTATTTTGGCGGTTTAGACGTCTTTGAATTATTTTAAGGTTTAGATATTTTTATATGATTTTATCCCAATTTTCTAACGTGATGTTGCTTTAAATATATACATTTAATTATTAGTTCAATTCTTAATTGCATATTCAAAACTTGATTATAGTGTTTAAGAAATATTTTTGTTTTTCCAAAATTCAAATTTACACGTCCGACTAAACTGTCCTTGTGAGACAACATTGGTCCATTTACCACACTATATTGTTCTCATACTCTTACAAGTAGAGGTTAAATTCAATAGGTATTTGGTGAACGACCAAATCATAATTGAACAATAAATTCAATACGCATTGGTGAATATTTGTACAAAAATAATTAGTTCGACTCAAGCGTTTACCATACTTTTTTTCCCTGTATTCCGATCGGTATTTCGGTAAACCTTAATTTTGCCAAAAAATAATAATATAAAAATAAATATTGTAATCATAATTATAATATATATTTATTTTGTTTAAATTTTAGATTCAAAAATACATTATAATATAAAAATAAATAATATATACGAGAATATATATAATATAAAAATAAATTTAGTATGTGCTGAATTTTCTATTTCGATTCGGGTCACTATATGGTTTAAAGTTTAAACTTATTTTTAAATAATTTTTTTGTATTAAATAAGACCGACAAAGTGAAATTCTTAAAAAAGTTAAGATGGTAAAGTGTAACAACTTCTGTTTGAATTTTAGTCATTTGCCCTCACATGGAGGGCACATGCCGTAGTATTAAGAGAATATTCCGCCGGTGATAAATGCTATAGGGCAAAGTGTAAAACTTGTGTAGTATGTATGATTAAGTGTAAAAAAACTTTGTTGTGCAGAAAACCGCAGAGTTTGGGGGTTTAAGTGTTTTTTCCTCTAAATTAAAATCACATTGAATAATAATTGTCAAAATTGAATATAACCTACAAAACGAAAGAGACTGTTAAAATAATTTACTCGCTATCAATCCATGACAAAAAGATTTAGTTAGAAATAAATAGTTAATAACATAACACATTAATATTACTGGCAATGACAACTGAAACATCAAACTATCAAAGTCTACACCACATATTCATTGAACACAATGACATTTTTGTCGCAATATTTTGTAGATAAAAGGCTAGATGACCAATATGTTCAAAAAGGTTCATTTTTACCGACATCATCACTCATCAGAATATAAACAGTATTAAATTCTCTCATATATTGAATCCAAAAAATGCCTATGTTATTATCCCCTAAAAAAAATACCAATATAATTTAGATAGTAAATACGATGCGTACAAGACCCCGTTATTAATTAGTCTATACAGACGAAACATTAGTATGATGTTAAGAATCTTAAGATACTTGATGTTCTACTGCGTTTACACACCTAAGAATGTCCCCAAAAAACTGTTCCATCCTCATTTGGGAGAAAAACTCGAAGCTTGCATCATTTTAAAGATGTGAATATTTATGCGCCATTTTTGAAGTAAAGCCACTGGATGTGCTCTAATTTTTCTTTTTAATTTTCAATTAGTGCACTAAAATAGACATAATAATATTTCTTTCTAGTGCAAAATTTAATGTAAACTACTAGAGATAAAATGCAAATCCTCACCATTGTAGTGAGGAAATCACGGATGAAGATGATCTAAAAGAAGAAAACAAACGCTTACATTTATAATAAGAGCGCAAATAGGCAACAGCCTTATAAATCAACTTAAAAATTGAAAATACTAAAACAGCGTTTATGGTACACATACATGCCCGATTAGTACAAGCAGATTTATTCTGGATTAAGCATCTATATATGTGCAGCTGGTACTAAATGCACACATAATTAATTGTGATAGGTGGACAGTAGTAATTAATTCAACAGGGCCTGGTGCAGAAACAGCGCTGACGAAATCCACGGCACCAGCCATTAGAGAAACCCTCATTCCTGCAAACGAGGCCACAGTTATGATCACTCAAGCATCGACCCTTGAACCCATGGCTCTGCGACTCACAGGTCCTCTTCCCCTCCACTCCTATTATTGCCTCTCCTGTAAGTTGTAATCATCATCACATACTAATAATTATATATAATCTTATCACAATTCAAGTAAATTAAATCTGCATGCATTATATTTTCTAGCTAGAGACCACATATGTATGTAGTGTAATGCATACGGAAATTAAACAAACATGGATCAATTGAACTTACGAGATGCCAACAACAGCAGCAGAAAAACAAGGCACGGCACAATAGCACTCCTGCTGGACCTCCCTCTTTTCTCCATAACTCGGATTAGAGTATACCGTCCTTTCTAATTCAAGCCTTATAGCATTATATATTTATAGTAAAATAAACAAGTAGCATAAATCTGGTCACGTTACACATGTCCTAAGCTCTTACATGCGATGCGACACGTTTTTTTTTTCTTTCCCCTCACTACTCACCTTTTATTATTATTATTATTATTATTATTATTCCAGAAGTTTGATTGTCTAAAATTTAGTGTATATTTTATTTTACGGAAAATAAAAATTTTAGTCCTATAAGTTGGACCTTTTTGAGAATTAGTCTCTAAATTGTTATCCTCATGTTTTAGTCTTTTAACTTTCAAATTTATAAATATTCAGTCCTTTAACTTAACAATTTTACTTTTGGTTCTATAACTCAAATTTCAGAAATTTAGTCTATAACTTAACAATAGTTAAATTTTATTAATTTATTAAAAGGTTAATATCCACACTTTATATTTTTTTATAAGACTAAAAGTAAAATAATTAAACTTCATTTCTTGAAAATTAAATTAAAAAGCAATTTAATTAAAACTAAATTACTTTGATTAATAAAAAAATAAAATAAATAGAAATTTCTAAAATAATTAACAAATTTTAGGAAAATTAAAATAATTACAATTAAATTAGTAAATTAAGAATAATTTGTCATATTTATGTAATTAATCTTTGATGAGGAGAATTATCTCCAAGAAATGGATGTGGACTAGTGTACAAGATGCATTCACTACTGAAGGTTTAAAAATTAATGCTTGAAATGTTTTTAAAAAATAATAAAATTAAAAAATAATTAATTATTTTTATTTAAAAGTTAAACTGTTAATTACAATTATTCAATTTTAAAAATAAAATTATTCAGTTTTAAAAATAAAATTTAATTAAGAAATCACCTTTTATTAAATTAGTTAAATTAAACTACTATTGGACTAAATTTTTTAAATCTGTTAAGTTATAGGGCTAAAAATAAAATTGCTAAGTTGAAAGACTGAATATTTAGAAATTTGAAAGTTAAAAGACTAAACATGAAGGTGACAACTTAGAGAATTAATTCTCAAAAAGGTCCAACTTATAGGACTAGAAATCTTATTTTTCCTTTATTTTAACATTGATTTCGTGATTCTTACAGGCTGAGAAGTCGGCCATGATTTATTATATTACCTCCTGTTTAATTAATTAATCTTTGAGCTACAGGGATTTCGCTAGGATAGTGCCCAGACCAAAATCCTTAATGCAATTTCGTGTAAAACTTTTTTTGCCCGATTGAGATTTTCTGTTCTATTTTCTATTCTATTCCTTATTCCATTGCATCATATGAATGACATGTGTATAAAATGATATCACAATTGTACATGTATCTTTTATCCAATATATGAAATAAAAAGTGAAACATGAAAAGTGGAACATGAGATCTCATCCCTTTTCACCCTTACCAGCCTGAATTGCTGCACATTTTTATTTCTATTTTTTTGTATCACAATGACTTTTATATAATCTAAAAAAGTGAGAATCTAAAAAATATTGGATTAGAGAATAATATACATATAAATTATAACATATATATATATATATATGTGTGTGTATGTTAAAAAAGAAATCCTGATGATTATATTTGGCTTAAGATTGTGTCTCTTTAAATAATTCGTATGTAATAAAGGAAGCTTCCAAGTGTTAGTTTTTTTGTTTTGAAACGAAAACGAAATATATTGCTTAGAGGCGTTGGAAATCGTCCAACAACGATTGACAAAGGGGTTCTGGAGGATGGCTCCAGAAAAGTTCATCAGATGACATAGTTTTTGCAAATATTGCTAGACTATGAGCAAAAAAATGACAAGTTCTACGAAACCCAAAAATACCACGTGTAACAATAGACGACTTGAGACGATTAATATCATGTAATATAGCTAAGCAACTTGAAGGGCTGGTAGTTTCTCCATTGGCAGCCAAGACAACGTTAGCAGCATCATCAAAAATTGTTGGGCACTCAATATGAAATTGTCGAGAAAAATTTAAGGCTTCTCTCAATGCAAGAAATTCAGCCACCTCAGGATTTGAGTAACCATGGAATTTTCTCGGATACTCCCATTTGAAAGTTACCTGAAGCATCAATTAAGGCCACCCCAATTCCTACACAATTTCCATACGAGCAGACAACTCCGTCGAAAACAAAGCGTACGACAATGGACTGGAGGAGGGGATGGAAACGGATTGGAGAGTAGCGGCGAGATAACTTCGGGCTGACCTTCAATACGATGAAAATCTTGAAGAATGACATTTGCAGTTAATACAAATTGATATGGCTCAGAATTAATATTCTCATTTTTTTCCTATTAAGGTGATACCATAGCAAATTGCAAATAACAACAAACAAGTTCTTCACTTTATTAGGGGCATTAAGAATAATTTCACCAAACCACAAGGGAAATGATTGTTGGGAGAAACGTGAGATAATCTCCAGCAAACCAGCAAGGCTCCAAGTAGCAGTAGCAAAAGGGCATTCAAATAATACATGCACAGCAGAGGTATTTGGTGATGAGCAAAAAGGACATGCAGCTTCAGTGCAAGGGACATGGTGATTAGCAAGAAAATCAGAGGTAGGAATGGCTACGGAAGCACATCTCCAGGCGAAGAATTTGAAGCGCGGGGGAACTCCAAGCTTCCAGATGTTTTTCCAAAGAGGATTTAACAACAGAACCAGACGCATCAGAAATCCTGAAAGAAAGACCAATATTTGATGAAATTGCGAGTTGGTACGCTGACTTTACCGTGAATTTTCCATTCCTCGAATGATGCCAACACCAAAGATCGTTTAAATCACACGAGCCGACCGGAATGGAGAGAATTAGGGATGCTTCTTCTGGATTAAAGAGAACTCTAACAATATTGGCATTCCAGGTTAATTTAGTAGAGTTAATTAAAACAGAAACCATCGAAGAACTATCAAAATTATTATTCGGACTTTGAACAAAAAAGTTGGAGCCACGAGGTAGCCATGGATCACCCCAAATTTTTGTATTTGAACCACTCCGAATCAGTTTTCTCGCCCCTAACACCACAAGCTCTCGACTATCAAGGATACTTCTCCAACTCCAAGATGGCCTAGAACCAAGCTTCGCTGTAAAGAAATCCCCGGATAGAAAATACTTTGCTCGAAGAATACGAGTCAAAAGTGAGGAAGGCTGAGATATGATTTTCCATGCCTGCTTCACCAGAAGTGCAAGATTGAAAGCTCGAAGGTGGCGATAACCAAGACCCCCCCGAGATTTATCCTTAGCTATCTTTTTCCACGACAACCAATGCATTTTATGCCCCTCGGCTGGATCACCCCACAGGTAGTTGGCTGCCATAGCTTGGATTTTGTGGAGAATGTTATCTGGTAATCTAAAACATGACATGGCGTATGTCGTTATCGACTGCACAACAGATTTAATAAGTATATCGCGACCGGCTTGAGATAAAGTTTTCTCCTTCCAACCTTGAATCCTTTTCCAAACTCTATCTTGAATACATGCGAAAACTTTAGTTTTATTACGTCCAATAACCGGTGGTAAGCCAAGATATTTGCCATGGGAGTTCACAATAGGGATACTAAGAATCTGGGATATGTTTTGAGCCAGCGTAGTGTCCGTGTTAGGGCTGAAAAAAATTCCAGATTTTTCAAAATTCACTTGCTGTCCTGAAGCCTTTCCGAATAGCATGATCTTAAATTTAAGATAATTCGCTTCATCCTCCGTCGCATTTCCAAAGAGAAGAGTGTCATCTGCAAAAAATAAATGCGAAACACTTGGGGCATGTTTGTTTATTTGGATACCATGTATTTTCCCGGTTGCCTGAAAGTCCTGCAAAATGATCGAAAACACTTCCGCACAAATAATGAAGATGTATGGTAAAAGTGGATCTCCTTGACGGATTCCCCTATGTGGCTTGACATCACCAAATTGGGATCCGTTTAGGAGAAAAGAGAATCGCGAGGACGTAATGCATGAACGAATCAAGTCCACAAATGAATCCGGAAAACCCAATGATGTAAGCACACCAAAAACGAAAGAACACTCGACTCTATTAAAAGTGTAAGATGAGAATAAGAATTGAAAGAACACACTTTCTATTCATCAGATAGTTACATATTTATATACAAGTGTAGGAAACACATTCCCTATAATATTCAAACCCACTACCTAAAATATGTAGACATGTTCCTTAAAGTGCTCCACTAGTGCTCCACTATATTTATTATATACATTATCTTTAACACTCCCCCTCAAACTGGAGCATAAACATTGATCATGCCCAGTTTGTTACAAAGATAATTAACCCGAACCCCACAGAGCTTTGGTGAATATATCTCCTAATTGTTCTCCGCCTTTACGTATCTGTAGAAATCAAGCCTTCCTGAATCTTCTCGCGAACGAAATGACAATCAATCTCAATATGTTTTGTTCGTTCATGAAATACTGGATTAGATGCAATATGGAGTGCAGCCTGATTATCACACCATAGCTTAGTTGGTATAGAAACTTTAAAGCCTATTTCTGTGAGGAGTTGAAGTATCCATATTATTTCACATACAGTTTTGGCCATAGCCCTATATTCTGATTCTGCACTTGAACGTGAAACCACATTTTGCTTCTTACTTTTCCATGAAACCAAATTTCCTCCGACAAATACACAATAGCCTGTAGTAGATCTTCGATCTTCTTTGGATCCTGCCCAGTCAACATCTTAAAATCCTTCAATTCTAGTATGACCATGATTGCTATACAGAATTCCTCGCCCAGGTGCTCCTTTCAAATAGCACAAAATTTGTTCAACGGCTTTCCAGTGATCGATTGTTGGGGAAGACATATATTGACTTACCATGCTAACTGAGTAGGCAATATCGGGACGAGTATGATTAGATAGTTCAATTTCCCAACCAATCTCCTGTATCTTTCCGGATCTATAAATAACTCACCATCTTTTGTAAGTTGTACATTAGGAACCATAGGAGTGCTGCATGGTATAGCCCCTAATTTTCCTGTTTCAGATAACAAATCAAGCACATATTTCCTTTGAGATAAGAATATTCCTTTCTTACTTCTTAGCACCTCGACGCCCAAGAAATACTTTAGTGCCCCTAAATCTTTTGTATGAAACTGGGTATGAAGAAGCGCTTTGAGAGATGAGATACCACTGTTATCACTTCCAGTAATGACAATATCATCAACATAAACCACTAATAGAATAATACCGGTTGTAGACTGTTTGTAGAACACCGAATGATCGGATTTACTCTTTTTCATCCCAAAATGTTCAATAGCTTGACTAAACTTTCCAAACCATGCTCGAGGACTCTGTTTCAAACCATATAAAGACTTACGAAGACGGCAAACTTTTCCAGACTCCCCCTGAGCAACAAAACCAGGTGGTTGCTCCAAGTAGACTTCTTCTTGAAGGTCACCATGAAGAAATGCATTTGTGATGTCTAACTGATGTAAAGGCCAAGAATATGTGGCTGCCATAGAAATGAACAACCGGACAGATGTGAGCTTAGCAACAGGTGAAAAAGTATCAGAATAATCAACCCCGTATGTCTGAGCATATCCTTTAGCAACAAGTCGGGCTTTCAAACGAGCAATAGTGCCATCGGGATTATGTTTAATAGCAAAGACCCACTTACAACCAATAGCCCGTTTTCCTGTAGGTAAGTTAACCAAGTCCCAAGTACCATTGGAGTCTAAAGCATTCATCTCCTCAATCATGGCATTACGCCAACCCGTGTGAGATAAAGCTTCACGAACAGTTTTAGGTATAGAAAGCAGTCAAGAGATACAATAAAAAGAACATGAGGAGGAGGATAAATTATTATAGGACACAAAAGAAGAGATGGGATAAGTACATTGTCGTTTACCTTTACGAAGCGCGATAGGGAGATCATTACTTGGATCAGGATCCGATGACGGAAGAAGGGGAACAGGACAAGGAGCAGGAGGGCCAGTGGTGGAAGATGGTTGTCGACGACTGTAAACTTGTGTTATGGGAGGTTTAGCAGGAGCTGCAGAAACGTTAGAACTAGATGATGTAATAGTGTAGATGAGTACATCATCTACGTCTGCTGGAGTAGAAGAGCCGGTCGAAGGTGCAAATGGTGTTTGTTCGAGAAAGGTGACATCGGCAGACACAAGATACTTGTTAAGAGTGGGACTGTAACAACGATAACCTTTTTGCACACGCGAATATCCAAGAAAGATACACTTTAGAGATTTTGGATCAAGTTTCGTAAGGTGGGGCCGAACATCCCGAACAAAACAAGTGCAACCAAATGTGCGTGGCTCAATAGGAAATAACGATTTACTGGGAAAGAGAACTTGAAAAGGAATGTCCCCAGACAGAACAGAGGAGGGCATACGATTAATCAAAAAACAAGCAGTGGAGACGGCATCAGCCCAAAAGTGTTTAGGAACGTGCATTTGAAATAGTAAAGCTCTAGCAGTCTCCAGAAGATGTCTATTTTTCCGTTCAGCAACACCATTTTGAGAAGGCGTATCTATACAAGAAGTTTGGTGAATAATGCCATGTTGTACCATATATTTTTGAAGGGATTCTGACAAATACTCTTTAGCATTATCACTTCGCAAATTTTGGACAGGGGTATTGAATTGAGTTTTGATTTCAGCACAAAAGGTAGTAAAATGATGAAACAATTCAGATCGATTTTTCATTAAAAATAACCATGTCATTCGAGAATAATCATCAACAAACGTAACAAAATACTTAAACCCAAGTTTAGACACTACAGGACAAGGACCCCAAACATCTGAATGGACCAACGCAAATGGAGCAGTAGCTCGTTTATTGACACGAGGGGGAAAACTCAAACGATGATGTTTAGCAAATTGACATGACTCACAATCTAAGACAGATAGACTAGAAAACTGAGGGCAAAGTTTCTTTAATGTAGATAATGAAGGATGTCCGAACCGACAATGTGCTGCAAAGGGTGTTACAACTTCAGAACAGGCAAGAGACATTGAAATTTGTGTATCAAGGATGTATAGGCCCCCAGACTCATGTCCTTTACCAATAATCTTCTTCGTCAAAAGATCCTGAAACAAACAAAAATCAGGAAAAAATGAGACACAACAATTAAGAGAGCGAGTAAGCATACTAACGGAGACTAAAATAAACGATAAATCAGGTAGGTTTAAAACAGAGTGCAACGGGAGGGAGGGTGTGGGGATAACAGTGCCAGATCCGAGAACATGAGACGTAGAGCCATCGGCCAAGGTAACTGAGGAACTAGATGCATGGGAGTTAAGGGAAATAAATAGACTGGAATTACCTGTCATGTGATCTGTTGCACCAGAGTCAATTATCCATTTGGAAGAGGAGGAAACAAGACATGTTGGCATTTTACCCGAATCGGCGATTGCGGTGATCGGAGTAGAGGAAGACTTTAGAGATTCTTGGTCTTGAGAACTTGGCAAATTCATCGGCGAGAAATTAAGATGGACTCGGGAGGAACATTAGCGAGAAGCAAGATGTGCGGATTGGTTAAACCGATTCTTGCGCTGTAACTTTGGGCAATCCCTTTTAAAGTGTCCAGGTTCATGACAGTAACGGCAGACAATGTTGCTTAGATTGGATCCCCGAGATCCAGTAGTGTGATGGAAGTTTCTCCCTGGATTGCTATTCTTTTGATACATTGGCCTTTTGGAATCAATAGTGTGGTGACAAGAGCACTCGATTACTATGAGGCTGAACAGTGTAGAATTTTCGGTCAAGAAGGACTCTGCTAAAAGCGTCTTCAAGGGATGATAACTCGGGTCGATTGCACTTGAGACTTTGCGCCTCGAATTCAAAATGGTAAACCGCTAAGAAACTCATAATCGCCATCTTGTCTCTTTGGGCTTTTTGAATTTTTACATCAGGACTAAACGAAAGTAACATATTAAGTTCCTCATGAGTTTTCTTAAAATCCATAAAGTAGTCTGTGAGGGATTTCTCGCCTTTTTCCACACGATAAAAGGCTTGACACACATCGTACATCGTTTAATATTGTCCTTCCCGAGTAAACAAACGCTAAGTAATCCATTAGTTCTTTCACAAATTCACGGTGATTTATCATACCAATAACCTCGTTTGTCAATAGAATTACGGTTTGCAAAAACAAACGAGTGTCATCTCGTAGCCAAGATATTTTGGAATCATCGGTAGGTGGTTCATCGGTTAAATGGTTATCCATAGAAATACTACGCAAATAAAGCGAAACAGTTTTACTCGATCTAAATAATTCGACCTATTAAGTTTATGGTCTGTGATTTTTGACATGATAGGAATCAACTCCAGGGCGTAACAGCGATGTAACCTCGGGCGTAACGGATGTAGCCTCGATTTCTTTTCTTCCATTTTCCCTCTTTTTTTTTTTAACGAACAAATAACAAAGCAAAAATACGTAATAAGATTGGACCCAACTCGGTATAAAAATAGAAACCTGACTAAAGTCGAACCTGGTTGGTTCAACACAAGAGTGATCTTGGCCGGAACGACACGCCGGCGATGGTTGGTCGGTGCAAAATAACGAGAACCAAGAAGTGAAAAATATCCAAAAGAGAATGCACCTATGGGCCGGGGCCAGAACCAAGAAGTGAAAAATATCCAAAAGAGAATCCACCTGGGGCCGGATAGAGAGGAACAGACTAATTTGACAGAAAAAAATAAGAACCAAACCAGCGAATCTCGTTCCCGAGCATGTGACAGCCACGCGCCGGCACGGCGCGACGAAACTCCTCCGGGAAAGACCGAATAAGGAGGGCGCAACCCTTGGTGGTGGAGGTGAGAGAAAATGGGGCGCGTGAGACACGTGCAGTTTAACGTTTGCTTTGCGCGTGTGAGTGCCACGCGCACGGAAATGGTAACCGGTTCCGGCAAGAGGTAGAGGGGTGGAGGGCGCAATCGGTGGTGTGGACGGTGAGATGATTTGTCGGCGGATGAAAAAAAAAAAAAAACGAGCAATTTACAAAATTCTAGGTGCGAAAGGTACAAACACACGAACAAGGTTCTTTGCATGCGGAAAAGAGAAGTCCACGATCAAAACCCAAAAAATTATATTTTATTGTGGTGTTCCTCTCTTGCTCGATACCATGTAAGATGAGAATAAGAATTGAAAGAACACACTTTCTATTCATCAGATAGTTACATATTTATATACAAGTGTAGGAAACACATTCCCTATAATATTCAAACCCACTACCTAAAATATGTAGACATGTTCCTTAAAGTGCTCCACTAGTGCTCCACTATATTTATTATATACATTATCTTTAACAAAAAGCTTTACTCATATCAAGTTTTATAGACATAAGCACTTTTTTACTACGAGTTTTAGCTTTCATAGAGTGATGGATCTCGTAAGCGACCAAAATATTATCAGTTATTTGCCTTCCGGGGATAAAAGAAGATTGTGTTTCCGAAATGATGTGCGTGAGGGTAGGTCTAATCCGGTTAGTGATGGCTTTTGAAGCAATTCTATAAATAACATTGCATAAACTTCTAGGACGAAACTGGGAAACATAATCAGGATTCTTCACTTTAGGAATGAGAATAATATGCGTAAAATTTAAACCATTAGGGGGTTGCCTATGATTTAAAAAGCGAAGGACAGAGTTTGAGTTATCATCACCAACAATAGACCAAAATTTTTGGAAAAAAATAGGGCTCATACCATCGAGACCAGGAGATTTATACGGGTGCATGCTTTTAACTGCTTTTACGACCTCAGCGGCTGTAAACGTAGACATCAAGCAATCAATCATGTCCCCCATAAGCCTTGGTGGAACCCTGTCGAGTGCTTGCTGGATATCAGTCATAGAGAGAGAGGAAGACGTGAAAATATCTTCAAAATAGCTCACGATGATACGCTCGATGGATGCAGGATCAGAGTGCGACTGGTCGAGGTAATCTTTGAGGGTTGAGATGTGATTTATGTCTCGACGTTTGGAGGCATGGCTATGGAAAAAAGTTGTGTTTCGATCGCCGTTTTTGTACCAGTGCTGCTTTGCGCGCTGTTTCCATTTAAGATCATGGAATTCCAGGAGTAAATCTAGTTTTGAGTGAAGGGTGCTGAGGCGCTGTTTAATTGAGCAGGTCCCTCATAAGATTTTATTACGGATTATCCGGATCCAAATCCGGTAAACTCCCTCCATTTTCACGTGTTTCTTTCCGCCTCTGCCTCTCTCTCTCTCTCTTGCACTCTTCCTTATTTTTCTCCCTTCTCCAATTTTCTCTCCCCCCCACCCCCCAACTTTCCCCTTCTTTTCCACAAACACAAATTTAAGGCTTGCGTCTTTAATTATAAGATGGAAATATTCGAGAATGAAAGTACAATTTGTGATACTATGAAAGTATAATTTGTGATACTCTTGTTTCTCCAAAATTGAAGTTTTCTTAAGATTTCGTTTGATCGAGGTTTTCCAAGATTCAGGGCTTTTACTCAAATTAAAAGCCTTTCTTTGAAAATTGATTTCTTGGGTGTGCATGGTTTATTTCTTTGTTCTTTGCTTTCAATTACTGAGTTTAATAAGATTCTTTTGCCTTGTCCATATGTACAGAATTGTACTTCATCGATTGGGGCTTTGTGAAACAAGAGAAGATGCATAATAGTTTAATTAGGTTGTGAAATGATACATACATGATAATTTTAAATTACTACCTCGTTGAATGATACTTTTCATATAATTACTAATATTTTTAATCTTATATATGATACTTTTCATCAACAAAATGAATATTTTTGAAAATGACAAACTGCATTTAAGGCAATGTATGATACTTGTATGGCGATGTGTGATACTTTGAGGCAATTTCTGATACTTTCAATTTCAATGTTCACATAGTTGTACACATTAACTTTATTACAAACTGATATTATTAAGACAATTTATGATACCATTAAGTCAATTTCTGATACTTTAAGCATCAAAGATCTAACATGTAAAGTGATATGACATATATTCAATGTTGAAATAAAATGACATAAAACTGGTACTTTTAAGACAATTTCTGTTACTTCAAGCATCAATGTTCACATTTTTGTACACAAAAACTTTTCACAAACTGATATTTTTAAGGCAATTTCTGATACTTTAAGCATCAAACATCTAACATGCAGAGTGATATAACATATATTCAATGTTGAAATACAGTGACATAAAACTGATACTTTTAAAGCAAATTCTGATACTTTTAAGGTATTTCTAATACTTTCAAGCGTAATGTCCACAGATTTGTACACAAACTTTATCACAAACTCATAATTTTAAGTCAATTTATGATACTTTTAAGACAATTTCTGATACTTTAAACATCAAAGATCGAGCATGCAGAGTGATATAATGTTGAAATATAGTGACATAAAACAGATATTTTTAAGACAATTATTGATATTTTTAAGGCACTTCCTGATATTTTCGAGAATCAATGTTCACAGATTTGTGCACAAACTTTATTACAAATTGATACTTTATTACAAACTGATATAGTACTTAGGAAGTAACGAAACGAGAAAAATAATAAAAGAACGACAAACACACAAAAGTAAAAAGAAGCGAGAGAAAACGGGAAGAAGTTTTGTAGGTGACAGAGAAGAATCGAGAAGAGGATGAAGAGCATCAGCATCAGCACAAGAAGAAGAAGAAGAAAATGAAGAAGAAGAAGAGGAGGAGAAGGAAGAGCAACAACAACAACATCAACAAAAGAATTATACAAGTTTTTACCTTTATAAGTAGGGCTGCAATCGAACCGAACTGAGCCGAGCTTTTGAGTGTTTGGGTTTGGCTCATTTATTATCGAGTCGAACTCGAGCCTGAATTTATCGAACATGTTGATGGCTCACGAACTTTTTCGAGCCTTATCGAGCCTAAACGAGCTTAGTAAATATCAATTAAAAATTAAAATATTCTTCAATTTATTACAAAAAATAAAATTATTTATATTTAAAATTCATAATATATTTATTAACACTAATAATTTTATTGAAATATTTTTATATTATCTTAAGTAAAAATATGAAAAATCTATATATATATAAAAGCAAAATGGTTTCTAAATATGTTTTCCCGCCTAAACGTAGTTGCTAAAATCGATTTCTATAATTTTTTTATTTTTTGTTCCAGAATTTTTTTATTTTCGGTTACATATATGCAATAAATTGGGAATGTTTGACTTTGAAATATAGCATATATGCAATAAATTGGGAATGTTTGACTTTGAAAAAGAGCATAAATAAATTAATTATACTTAGTTTCTAAAATCGATTTCCAGTATTTTTTTATTTACGGTTACATATATACAATAAATTGGGAATGTTTGACCTTAAAAAATAGCATAAATAAATTGATTGTTGCCTATCAGATTTACATGTACATATATGCAATAAATTGAGAATGTTTGACCTTTCGATTTACATAAATAAATTTATTGTTGTCTATCGGATGTAAAGATATGCAATAAATTGGGAAAGTTTGACCTTTCGATTTCAGTTTTACATGTACAAATATGCCAAATATAGGAAAAATAGCATAAATAAGTTGATGGGTGTCTATCGGTTAGCCAAAATATCAATTTAAATACAAACTTTCCATTCGCTTGACATTTCAGTCGTTGTATTTATTTATTAAACAATCGAATTGTTTTTTTATTTTTCAATATTTCCCAAAATAATCAAAACACACATTGGTGCCAAATGTTAATAAATATAGGCTAAATTGCAAAATTGGTCCTCTAACTCTAGGGTCCTGGCAAATCTGGTACACCTACTTATGGGTATAGCAAATTTGGTCCTCTAATTAATTTGTTTTCGCACATTAAGGACACATTTTGCCGGAATCTTCAATTTCTGCCGGAACTCGACACGTGTCGGTCACGTGAGCTCTTAATTTGGGGATTTCTCAAATTTCAGCCCAAATAAGTTGACATGGCAATTAAAAAATTAACGAAAATGTATATGTGGATTTTTGATTATTTTTAATGCCACGTGTGTTCTTTTTGGAGGGAAAAAAATCCCAAGTTCTGGAGGATATCGAGCCAAAAGACAGAACACCAAATAAAACCCTAAAAATCTCATTTCTTCTTTTCTCTCAGAATCCCAAAAATCCGACCAAAAGTCACTACCAAATCTTGGTGCGATGGTGTTTATCCGTGGTGAAAGACACGCTGGTTTACCTCCACCTCGATACAGTAAGTTTATGTCATTTGTGTTGAATTTTTTTGTTGTTTTTCGATATCACTTTCGAGTTTTTGGTATAAATGGCATAAGAATATTATGGAGATTGCGATGTGTGGGCCTTTACATCGTATATTATTGTAATGGTCCCCCTTTAAGATTCTCTTGCTTTTGTCTATTAATGTCTGGTTAGGTGAAACATGTGGGCCTTTATTTACTATTTTCTTATTATTTTTTTATGGATATATTTTTAATAATTTTTTTTGTGTATTGAACAGATCCGGGCTCTAAATCAATTACCTTGGTGATGCATTATGGAGGTGAATTTCACCATGTTCCTGTTGCAAAGTACAGTGGGGGTAAGACATTACTTATTGACTACGTTGATGAAAGTCATATGAATATGGAAAAAATTGATATGTGGTGCAGGAGTCATATTTGTAAAGGTAGTAAGAAGATCCATATAATATCACTGATGGCTTTTAAGTTAATAGTCAATGATGAGGACTTGATTTATTATTATAACAAATGTATTCCCGGTAGGGAAATGCATATTTATGTGGAGCATGTATCGATGAGGGCTCTGATGAGGGCAGTGAAGAGGGGGGGCAAGGTTCAAATATTGGTGGGGATGATATTGGTGGGGATGATGTTGGTGGGGATGATATTGGTGAAGGTGATGTTGGTGGGGATGATATTGGTGGGGATGATGTTGGTGGGGATGATATTGGTGATGTTGGTGGGGATGATATTGGTGAAGGTGATGAGGGCTCTGATGAGCTATTTGATGTTGATTGTTTGTTTAGTAGTGGCTATGATTTAACTGATGATGAATTATTTGATAAGAATGTTGATCATGATGAAGGTGATGGAACTGAGAACTTAGAAAAAGATGACAGTGGATCCAATCATTCTGGTGAGGAAGACCTAGTCTTTAATGAAGGTGATTTAGATGAGTTCAGGGTGTCTGATGAAGAGGATAAAGGTGAAAGCTACCCTGTGTTTAATCCAGACATGCTATATGACCCTGTTTTTGAGGTGGGAATGGTGTTTAGCACTAAGGCTGAATTTAAGAAGGCAATACAATCACATGCCATTAAGACTAAAAGGAACTTAAATTTCACAAAAAATGATAAAAAGAGGGTGTATGTTAAGTGTGCAGGTCAAGAATGTGAGTGGAAGACTACTTTGACTAAAATCAAGGACCAGTCTGCATTTCATATTACAACTTATAACCCTAAGCATATATGTCCTCCAACATTTAATGTGAAGAATGTAAAGTCAAGTTGGTTAACTGAGAAATACCTTCAAAATTTCAAAACTGATCCAAAAAGAAATGTGAGGGGTTGGAGGGTAGATGTAATTAATGAATTGAGGTGTAATGTGTCAAAAGACCAGGCTTATAGGGCTAAGAGGAAGGCAATACAGATGATTGAGGGTAGTCCAGACTCACAATTCACTAAGATGTGGGATTACAATGAAGAGCTTAGGAGGTCTAACCCTGGATCCACTGTTATATTGGATACAAAAGATGATGTTGATGGGATAAACAGGTTTAGCAGGTTTTATGTCTGCTTCAGGGCTTTGAAAGAGGGTTTTAAGGCATGTAGGCCAATCATAGGTGTTGATGGTTGTCATTTAAAAGGGCCACATAGGGGTGTGTTACTTACAGCAGTGGGAGTAGATCCAAATAACAATTTGTACCCTATTTCTTATGTTGTAGTTTGTAAGGAAAATGGGGAGACTTGGGAGTGGTTTCTGAGAGTTCTGAAGCATGATTTGAAACTTGTTTAGAGAGTATGAGTACACTTTCATTTCAGACAGACAAAAGGGGTTAATTCAGGCTTTTAATGAGGTGTTGCCTGGGTGTGATAGATTCTGTTTAAGGCATATGCACAACAACATGAAGAATGCTGGTTTCAGAGGATTGTCTTATAAAAATGCCCTTTGGAAGGCTGCACAGGCCAGTTATATAGGAGAGTTCAAACATAGGATGCAAGAACTGCATAATTTGAATGAGAAGGTTGTTGAATGGTTGAGTGACAAACCTCCACATGAATGGAGTAGGTCACATTTTAGTCCAGCATCGAAATGTGACATGCTTCTGAACAATATTTGTGAAACTTTTAACTATTATATCTTGGAAGCTAGAGAGAAAGCCATTCTTACTATGCTTGAGTGGGTTAGGCAATACATGATGACTAGGTTGCAGAAAAATAGAGACATGGCTGAGAAGAAATGGAAGGATAGGTATTGTCCTAGGATAATAAAAATTCTTCAAAAGCACACTGACAAAGCAGCTGACTGCATGCTAATAAAGTGTGATGACATAAATTATGAGATCTCATGTGTTGATGGGGGGCAGTTCTGTGTTAATTTGGAGGAGAGAACATGTTCATGTAGGGTATGGGACCTGTCTGACATACCTTGCAAACATGCAGCCAGTGCTATCTTTGCTCAAAGACATATGGCTGAAAACTATGTTGATGAATACTACACAGTTGACACATACAAGAAAGTGTATGCCAATGCAATAATGGGGATCAATGGATAGATGTTGTAGGATGAGACATGTTACATTCCACCTCTCCCTCCAAATTTTGGAAGAGGAGTAGGAAGACCAACAAGAGCAAGAAGACTAGAGTCAGATGAGATGCAAAATAAACAAAAGAAGAAAACAAAAGGAAAGAACCCAATAAAACTGAGGAGGCAACAAAAAACTGTGAGATGCAGATTGTGTGGGAAAGAGGGACACAATGCAACTACTTGTGCTAGAAGACAAGAGGAATCAGTTGATCAAGAACATCCAAATCCTCCTGAAACAGAACACGTGGGAGCAAGAGAGTCATTAATGGTAAATTTATTTTATTTTATTCATTTTCATACATTAATTTTTTCATGCATTAATTTATTTTATTCATTTTCATGCATTAATTTTTTTCTTTGTCCTTAATGTAGGTTGCTGCACCAGCCACTTCAAGGCCCACACTTTATCCACCTTCTACTAAGTCTTCAGTTGATTTGGAGGAAGAATGTGCAGTTCATATACCAACCAACCCAATGTCTCGGACTACCCAAACAAAGGGGACACAACTTGTCGGGACCTTCACCATGGCGGCAATTGCAGTTGGAAGAGGAAAAATTCGAGCTTGCCTTTGGATGCGAAGAAATGAAGGTGGAAAAAATTAACCTTATCCAGTCTCACCTCAACTTTGATCAACAAGGTCAATCATCAAGGAAATGAAGAACTGGATGCAATTAGGAATATATTTTGCGACTTTTGAACTTATTTTGGTGTTTTGAACTTAATATGGTGATATTTTGATGTTTAGTACACTTCTGGTGATGGTAATTTGATGTTTTGAACTTATGTTGATGGTAATTTGATGTTTTGAAACTTATGGTGATGGTAATTTGTTGCAACTCAATGTAAAGATGACTTCATGTATCAGCTTTTGAACTTATGTTAGAAGCCATGAAAGGGCCTTTCCAATTGGTTTTATTTGGTGCTTATTTCATCTTTTGAACTTATTTCAGCTTTTGAAATTACTTTAGAAGCCATAAAAGGGCCTTTCCAAGTGCTTCTATTTTTGTGCTTATTTCAGCTTTGAACTTATTTTGGTGCTTTTGAATAAACATCAACAGTTACCATACTACAGCTTTTGAATAACCATATTCAATAGCAAAACAAACATTGATTTTGATTAACCATATTCAATAGCAAAACAAATTAACAAACTTGGAATAAACATCATAAATAAGATACCTTAAACACTAAAGATCCATACACATCAATAGTTAGTAGTCATACTACATTGGCATTTCTTGGAATAAATAGACACCTTAAATAATCTACTCTAACACACTAGCCTAACACAACTCAAGCTAGCATGTATGCATTTCTTGGAACACCATTAGGCTTCTCAACTGCAAATAATGTAGACCATATCCAACATGCAACAGCAAAGATCACGGGTAAACAAACCACCAATTTTACGAGCCTTCTGTTAGTCCTCCGTAATCCTCCAACTTCCTCCTCCAATGCATTCACATCTTCTTTCAATGCATTCACATCTTCTTTCAATGCATTGATTTTCCTCAACAAACCAGGTATGATAACTTTAGATCTACGACACATAGGAGGATCCTCCCAATCAAAAAATGAGCATCCCCACCCTGCAGATATTCAACAAATCGTAAGCTCATGCCTTTAAATTTTAAAAAACAAAATTCATAAATATTGTGTTAAAGTTGAAGAAAATGTAGTTCTTTCCAGCAAAATTGTAACTTTACACTCAAAAAAATATCCAGAACCATTTACTTACACTATATTGAAGACACGCATGGAATCGCCGACAGGGGTTATCATCCGTCCATGAGGTGCGAAGAAACGACCCGTCGTCCACAATAGCGATCCACAAGCCCCATTGTGTGAGACATCTTCAAGAAATTTTGGAGATTTTGCTTGAAAATTGTAAAATGAGAAGAGAGAGATTGAGAGGTTTTTCTAGGGTTCTTTAGGAATTGGGGATATTTTTCTACTACTACTCTTTCTCGATATCCTCCAGAACTTGGGGTTTTTTTCCCTCCAAAAAGAACACACATGGCATTAAAAATAAATCAAAAATCCACATATACATTTTCTTTAATTTTTTAATTGCCATGTCGGCTTATTTGGGCAAATTTTGAGAAATCCCCAAATTAAGAGCTCACGTGACCGACACGTGTCGAGTTCCAAACAGAAAATTGAAGATTCCGGCAAAATGTGTCCTTAATGTGCGAAAAAAAATTAATTAGAGGACCAAATTTGCTATACCCATAAGTAAGTGTACCAGATTTGCCAGGACCCTAGAGTTGGAGGACCAATTTTGAAATTTAGCCATAAATATAAGACAGTTCAAAAATAATTACCAAAAGCCTGGCTTAAAAAAAAAGAAAAATTGGTATCCCACCTTATCATAAATGTGTAAAAAATAAATAAACATTTCCAAAAATAATCTAATTACAATTTAAAGTTTTCTGTTAATTTAATATATATATATAGCAACTGGCAAAATTGTTTTTTTAGTCCTCTAAGTGGACACACTTGGAGATTTGGTCCTATTTTTTTTGCAATTTTGAATTCAGTCCTTTAAGTGGAAAAATTTCGGATTTTTGGTCCTGTAACCTGCTATAGGAGGTAAATTTAACCTGTTAGCTGACTTGGCATTTTGTTTTAATTAAAATATTAATTTTAAAGAAAAATGCTGAGTGGCATCCTATGTGATACTCCATTAGGGAAATAAAAGGAAAAACAATCCAACTTTGCATTTTGATCCTTTATATTATTTTTTTTATCGGTATTTTGAGATCCTTTATATTAGATTACAAATGTGTTTGATAAACTTATATACAAATCTAATATATGTTTCGAATAATTATAGTAAAATTATAAAATACAAATGTTAATAAATTTTAACATTTGAATATATTTTTTTATAATTATTAAATGTATAAATTCTAAAATAAGTATGTATTTAATTGATTATTAAAATATAATTCAAGATTATTTTTTAAAATAACAAACTTGGCAATTTTATATAAAACAAAAAGAATAAGATTTAAAGTACCAAATTATTTTACAGTTTATTCATAGTTCAATTCAAAAAAAAAAAAAAATTTGTAAAAGACAATAAGACACTATCTTTTATTGTAAAAACCCTACTTTCTTTTTTATTCTTTCCTTTTTCTTATTTATTCTTCCTAAATTATTGTAATCAATTTTATTCCCTGTTTAACCGCCCCAATCTCACCTCCGTCAACATCACCTTCTCAAACTTCATATGGCCATAGCCACTCCACATTTGCTTTAAAAAAATTTGAAGCATGGTGCAGTTGTGGGTGGTGAGCGACTGGGGAGGCGCGGTGGGTAAAGAGTGGGGAAGAAATGAAGAAGAAGAAAAGAAAAACGAGAAGAATGAGACGCCGTGGTGACGGCGAGCGGACATATGAAAAATGGAGAAGACAGAAGAGGGTGAAAATGAAAATGAGAAAAATATATTTTGACACACCCAATATTTTTAAAATTATTAATATTGTAAAAGATTTATGTTTTATTTATAATTAAGCTATATATATAATTTATTTCTATTTTTTGAAATTAAGCGATATTTTATAAAAAAACAACAATTAAATCATTCTTGAATTTTGAATATTTTTATTTAAAGATAATAATTTAATCGTGTTTACATAACTTTTGTTTTTGGAAAATTTTTATATTTATTTTTCATAAAGAAATAATAGGAATCAAAATGCCAAGTTGGACTTATTATTTTTTTCCCCTAAATATATATCACCTAGGATGCCACTCAACATTTTTCTTTAAAATTAATTTTTTAATTAAAACAAAATGCCAAGTCAGCCAACAGGTTAAATTTACCTCCTATAGCAGGTCACAGGACCAAAAATCCGAAATTTTTCCACTTAAAGGACTGAATTCAAAATTGCAAAAAAAAATAGGACCAAATCTCCAAGTGTGTCCACTTAGAGGACTAAAAAAACAATTTTGCCTATAGCAACTAATAAGATTGTATCTTTTGTGGGTCAAATTGATTACAATTAATTAGAACACATCCTTTATTTTCGTAATTATATTCTGATCAATGAGTAAATTTCGAAGATGATTATGAAAATAAAAGGCAAGTAATAAAAATATTTTATATTGTATTAAATTGTTACCATGTATATAGATAACCTACGTTTCTAATATGCATAATTAATAGATATAATCATAATCTAATTTTCGCGTGCAACCGATTTGCTATTGATTTTTTTCCTAAAATCTGATGCGTTGATCTCTATAAATATGTAATTGTCACCACATTTTTTTTTCACATAAAGTTGCAACATTAAACTCATATTATACAATTTCTCTTTCGTGAAGCATTATCATAAGAAAACCGGTTACAATGGCTTTGTGCATTACTCATATATGCCATTTGAACATGAATAAGACTCCGTGGACGGTGAATATTAGGCTCGTGTGAGAACACACGAAAAACCATTGTATAATGACAAGTCATGTGCTAAACCTGGAATGTGTTTTTCGTGACAATGGTAAGACTTTTTTTTTGGTGTACTTTTTTTTTTAATCGATTTCATGCTTTTTAACATGCTAATAATTTTTATATTAGGTGTCGTTGCATTTATGTAAGCACATACAATAATATTCGAATGCTTTTAATGATAACTACCGTAAATTATGATTAAAAATAACTAATCGCATTATGACAGTATACAATATAGACTCACTAAACAAACAATATGGAATTAGGATTCCACTATACCCATGGTGTACGGGCAAACGACTTTTTACGTACTCTTGAGATTAACTTAATTTATGCATATATATAAATTATCAATAACATAATCAACATCAATCAGAATGAAATAACATCACATTAATGAATAACATCCCCAATAAAAATGCATTATAGATCAACACAATATATAGTAAATTTCAGTATAATACTATACACAACAGACAACGAAATTATATACATCCAAATCCAATTTAATTACTACGAAAATTTTACCGACGTCTATGAAATTATATACATTCAATTTATACTGTAGAACAAAGCAAATCAATCACATATGGTCCCACACAACACATCATATGTGGTTCGACATAATACACTCCGTGCATCGCACGGGCGATATACTAGTTAAAATTAAAATTAAATTATTAGTTCAATTTATACGAGCTTACTATTGAGCCTATTCACGAGCTTACTAACGAGCTTGTTCACGAGCTAACGAACCGAATATCTCACTACAAGAAAAATGGGAAATAGTGACGAAATTTTAGTGACCAAAAACATTTACATCGCTAAAGGTTTAATTTTGTGACAACCCACAATATCTCCGTCACTAATATGTGAAAAAAAAAAAAAACCTGCCAACAATTTGGTGAGAAAGAGAAACTTTCGTAACTAATATTATTAATTTTTATTTTAAAATAAAACTTAATGACGAATATCTCTACTTTGTCGATAAGAAATTTGCTCTACTCCGTCACTAAGAATTCTGTTTTGAAGATTAAACTAAGAAAGAAAAAGCAAAATTAAAAGGAAATTACTTAACTCTTCTCATAAAGAAAAAAATTGTTTTAAATGTTAATGGTTAGGGACGCAATTATTAGTCACTAAAGTATTCAAAACACATTATTTATTATATTTCTTAGCCTAATCTTTTTTCCCATAATTTCGCACTCTTCCTCTTCTGCAATGTCGCCACCGCACACCTCCAGGTAGCATTCCTTTCCAGCTCTTCTTTGGTCACGCAAGTTGTCATCTGAGAGTTCCATTTTGCCGGAGTGATGCAGATTTTCTCCAATCCTTTCTGCAATTGCTTATTCCATTGTTTCTGTGGACTGTTGATGTGGAGAGATTTCACCACGGCTCTATACGTACTGAGAGGATTTTAGGTACGTTTTTCCGATTATGATTTCAATTTTGAATGTTTCCTTCTCCTCTATCAAGTTTCGTCTTCTTCTGTTTGTTAAAATGCGTGTGTGTATCTGGTTTAAATTTTTTTTTGGAGGTAGATCTCTCTGAGAATTAGGTATCCAAATTACTGATAAATTTTAAGGGACGGAGCTTCCATTTAGACTATCACACCCATCCTATTTCCATTTAGTGATAAATTACTGTAGCAAATTGAAAATGATTCTCAATACTTTCATTCTCTGCAACTTTCTTTTATATGCATTATCTCTGTTAAAAACATGAGTGTAGTTATTGCTAACAGAGTGAGCCAAATATATAAGTTAACAAAATCCAAATCTGAAAATTTGTGACTGTCTTTCAGTTGATTATTTCTACGTGATTATATGAATTTTAGGCTATGTTATAAATTTCTTTAGTTGATTATTTATATTATTTATATTTGGAATGAATTATCTATATAATTTATTTGAAACATAATCTGAAGTAGTGTGGTATGCTGGTGCAAGAGCTGTGGTATCTAGTTGTTTGGCTATCTCCAAAGTCTCTGGAAATTGAGGAAATATGAAGTGTGTTTGGTTGCTAGAAATGTATTTTGCCTAGGAAAAGTTGTGAGTTGAAGACAGGGATGGATCGGTGGGATGCTGTAGTTGAATGGTGGTGATGAAATTGACATGATTGTGGAATTGACTGCGAGTAATTCAGCTTCGGGAAAATTAGCTGCTAAAAGTAGCAATAAAGTTCGTCAAGTTTATTTTTGTCACATGGTTCATTCTTCCTTACTATTTTCCTCTTCTAATTAGTTCTTTTTTATACTTGTATATACTGTAGAGACTTAACTTTGAATAGTTTTAGTAGCATTTTCTTTTTTCTCCTTCTAGTCTAGTATCTCAGCCCTGATGTTCAGATTAGCCTCCGATAGCTTTCTGTAGTCCTTAGGCTTGATCAATTCTGAGTTGTGTCTTGTAACCTTGCCTACTTCTCTTTTTTAACCAATACTTTTTCTAGATTACTTAGATGCTTTCCTAGCTTACTTGCTCTTCTGATTTATCATGTCGTTGTATTGTTGTTGATTTTTCAATATTGTGCTTTATTTGTCCTTCTCCCATATAATGATTCAGATGAAGTATGTTTTCTCGGTTAGCATCATTTTTCTTTGGATGTTTACTTGATCTTTTAACATATATCTGATTGTATTGCAAGCTAGAGTACTGGAGGAAGAGCAAACCTCAGTTATTAAAACCAGTTTCTTCCTATCCAGCCATCATCCGGTTCATTTTTTTAAGGTTAATTACAAATATTACTGCTGAGATTTAGTCTAATTACACAAAAATCCAGTTATTTTTTTCAAAATTACAAATACCCTCTTAAGGTATTACAACCACATTTCTGACATTTGCATTGTACAGGTTCTGGAAGATAAAACTATCTTCATCTTTCAGAATGAAACTAGCAGGGGATGGACTGGAATTATGTCATTCTTGTTAAGTACTTTCGATAAAATATATTATTATTAGACACATAAGAATATAGTAGCTTTATTGCTTTAAATGGCCTTTTTGTAATGTTATTTATTATGTCATTTATTTTTTTTCTTTCTATCCAGGTGTTTGATGACATTTCAGATAGGCTACACCGGATCATCTGGGCATTTTTTCATTTTATAGGTATGTGTGATTATCTCTAAATTTTATGGTGAAAATGAATAGAAAAGAAGGCCTTAAAGAGTGAAAAAAGAAAGAATAAAATTTCAAGAATTTTATCAATAATATTGTAGGAAATGATTATTACATAATCCCTTTCCTGAATATCCCTCAAATTGATTTTTAATTTAAATTGCAAACTAGGATATCTTTTCTTAGTTAACTCTGTTTTTTACTTTAAATCCTGAAATCCTTTGCTTCTATATAAAAAAAATTAAAGCAGTGGTGTTACTTAAAGAATACTCACTTTTTCATGCTTAAAATATGTACATTGACAAACTAAAAGTTACTGTTTATGCAGCTACATTTCGAATTATTCAATTTTAAGCATTCTTGGAAAAGGGAAGGTATCTTTCAGCAAGAGATTGCAGTTGGCCAGTAAGAGAAGTGACCTGCCTCTGAAGATAGTTGTTTTGCCTGTTTTAGTTATGATTCTTGCTTCTCCAGAAAGTTCTTATCTTCTCTTCATGGTGCTTTTTTATATTTGTTTCTAGTTGAAATGAATCAAATATTTATGCTTTTAACATTCACTTCAATTCACAAATAAATTTATCTATCTTAACCAAATATCTAACAAGTTTGCATTTTATAGGCATGCCTCCTAAACCTGTGCCTAATGCAGTTAACGTATCGGTACCATCTGTTGTTGATATACCCATGGGAGAAGGCACATCTTCTGGTTTGTTTCATTTCTTATTTCTTTTAATTTTTTAGTAATTATATTGAGCAATAATTTAACAATTTCCATTCCTTTTTTGCAGCTCCTAATAAAAGGAAGCGGCGTGATAAACGAGAGAGACATGGCGATAAAATTAGACGCTATTTTGAGAAGTATGGGAAGATACCTTTAACATTTAAAAGAGTGATGGTCGTCCTATAGGGGATTATGCACGCACCTTCATGACAGAGCTCGGTGTAGTTGTTAAAATGTTTGCACCAATACAAGTACCTAGCTGGAAGCATGTTACAGAAGAGCATAAGATGCCTCTTTTTGATAGATTGTCGGTTAGTATAAATAACTATTTTATTTTTATATAAATTTAGTTTGACTGTGAAATGTTAACACATGTTTTATATTTTTTGTAGGCTATTTTTGATATAGACTTAGGCACAGGACCTGAGTCGGTTAGGGAAGAGACTGACACACATATGGGTAACAAGTACCGCAATCTACGTTACGAGATGCATACATACTATATCAGTCTCATCGGACTACCTTTTGAGGAGCGAGTTAGACATGTGCCCGAGGAATTATGTGACACAGAGGTGGACTGGGAGTATATGTGTAAATTGTTCGATTCAAAGGCATTTGAGGTAAATTTATTACTATTTGTACTATTTTATCTTATGTAATTATGTGCATCTTTTTTTTTTTCCTTTCTAATGTATTTTTGCGTCATGATAGTTATTAGCATTTTAAGTGTGTATTAGTTTAATTTAGGGGTTGTTGGTTCTCATTGAATGATGTTAAATGTCCTCATGCCATGGTATCTTTGTATCTTTGAATGGGTTGAAGGGTCTTAGTAATTGTATGGATCTGCTGAACAGATTATATAAATGTACAGGACAAATAGAAGTTATATGAATAATCTCTACTTTGTATTTATATAGAAGTAATGTTACGGGTGTTGTTTTATAGTATGAATTGTCATAACAAGGTTTATGGTGTGACTGTCATTACAAGGGATTGGTTTATAACTTGTGGATTAATATATATAACTGGCTATTTGTACAGAAACGGTCAACAACAAATGCAACAAATCGAACAAAGTTGCCTTACAATCATTGCGCAGGTTCAAAGCCTTTTCTACAGCACTTCTATGACGGTGTAAGTAAATGAAACTTAAGTTTATTGATTTAATGACTTGATTCTATTTGTAATTAATGATATTATTTTTAGACTGATGGATCTGCCAAAAAGGATCGAATCACTGTTTTCAACGAAACTCATTATAGCACCAAGAAGAAGGCCTGGGTAGGAGAAAAGGCTGAGAAAGTATATGTAAGTAACTGGAATATCAATTTTTTGTATATTTTAAACAAAACAGTTTTAGTTAACATCTTATTTAATTTAGGATGAGATGGTACGACTTCAAGAGGAGTATCGACATGCACCGTCAGGGTTAGATGACGGAGGAGATGGTCACACTTTAGATGAGATGGAGATTGCAGATAAAGTGTGTGATCATGTCCTTGGTGTGCGTCCTAATTATATACGTGGGCTTGGGATTGGGCCTAAACCTCTTAGGTCGACTACTTGTGGTGCTACATCTTCTAGGAGGACTAATGCAGCACTTCGGGAAGAGCTTCAGAGAACAAATGACAAGATGCAAATCATGGAGGCACAACAAAAATTATTCTACGTATCCTTGAGGGTGTATCTCCGGTGCAGCTGCAGCAATACAATCATTAACTCAACAACAATCATCCTGCTCCATCCCCTCCAACGCCTGACTCTTAGTTTAGTAAGTGTTTCAATCATTTATTTATATTCATTTGATGTTCTTATTTTGATAGTTGCCTAGTTCAATAAATTTGCAAACATGCTATACTATATATATAGCGTCAGTGCACTACATTACATGTGGTTTTAGTATCTTAGTAGTGCAGTAGCAGATCTTATATCTTTAGAAATTTGTGTTTTGGATGATGTATTTTAATATATGGCCGATTTGCTTAGTGAATGATATGGATGATGTATTTTGATTTCTGGGTGATAATATTTGTGCTTTTTATTTTCTATGCAGATAGGAGAATGGCCCGAACTGACAGAGAAGCTGGAGGCAGTGACACAATTTGACAGCAAGCTTGATTGAATCTGAAACTCTAACTAAGTCTTTTGAAATTTTGTGTTTTGAAATGTGAATCTTGTAAAAGGAAACCAGTCAAACTTTAGTTTTTCTTGATTGAACTTTGGGGCTTGGTTTTGGTAGTTTAGATATTATACCCATTAGTTAAATACTAGTTTTGGTGTAACAGAAGACAAATGATATTAATGGTGTTACTTTTAATAATGGTTTTCACTTGGCTTCTTTTTACAATTTATGCTGTGTATGAAAATCGAAAATAGGATGATTGGTGTTTTTTGTGTGAGAATGGTTCTTATGATACATATGTATCCTTACAGGGCATATAATATAAAAGAAAATTACAAAATTTAAATTGTTCATTTTAGCGACGAATACCTATAAGCTTTTGTCACAAAAGATATTTTATCTCTCTTTAATACCATTATTAACGTGTAGCGACGAATTTTTATATTCGTCGCTAAACATTAATTTTTGGTGATAAATTTTTTTTGATATAAATTTCGTCACTAAAAATAATTTCTGACGGTCTTGTAACTACGAACATGGGTGACGAACTTTTCTCGTCACTAATATACTTTAGTGACAAAAATTTTAAGTTTAGCGACGAAAATTTTCGTCACTAAAAAACAATTTTCCTGTAGTGTCTCTAAGATTGAGTTTAATTCGTTTATTTTATCAAGCCTCATTAAACGAACTCAAACGAGCTTTTCTCGAATCGAGCTCCGAATAGCTCACAAGCGGCTTGGTTCATTTGCAGCCCTGTTTATAAGTTACATATATACAGTTTCTTATATTGTGTCATTCAATATTTCTTGTTCTTATATTTCATGTCGAAATAGGATAAGAAATTTTCATGCTAATTGAATGTCCAGCATATTCAAGTTTTTTGTTCACACATGCACACTTATTTTTCTTCAACATATTTCTTGTGATTTACATCTATTTTAATATGTTATTAATTTTACTTTGGAGAATTTATTTGCTTTGGATACTTTCGTCTATAAAACAATTGATATTGATTATTAGTTCTTTTTCTATCTTCAGATTTTAATTGAATAGTATATGTGATATCTCATTAATTTTGATGGTTCACGAATTTGGGTAGTGTTTAATTTGCTTAATTAATTTTAGTTTGTTCTATTTTTTTTTGGATAAAGTTTGAGAATTTGAAACTTGAGAGAACGAACAAGATAAAGAGAAATTGAATAGGTGATATAAAAAATAAAACAAATTTGTAAAATTCATAAATTTCCAAATCTAAACATTAAAATCATTTTATATAAAAATTAGAAAAATTCTCAGAAATACCAACTTTTCGGGAAATAAACTGTTTACGCTATATGTATGGCTTGTTTGACTTACGTACACTCTCGGGTGATTTTTTTGACTTTTTTATGCTCCTGCATATTTTTTTGGACATTTTTATGTTGTTTTCGACTTTTTTAGTTCATGTATTGTTTTATATGTTATTTATATTATTTCGTATATAGTTCTTTTGATACTGTTTATATTGTTTCTACGTTGTATCATTAATGCAACTTACGCTCTTTTTTGTTCATATGTTGTTTTATATATTGTTTCTGTTGTTTTTGGGTTGTTTTCTAACTGTTTTTAATATTGTTCTGATGTTGCTTTGTTGTTTCTATGTAGTTTTTGATGTTTCAACGCATTTTTAACTAAATATTTAAGTTTTTTTATTCAATTGGTGTTTTCTATTATTATTTCATTTGTTGGGTTGTTTCTATACTTTTTAAATGTTGTTCTCATGTTTTTAACTTTTTGTTTTGATATAGTTTTCGACGTTTCAATGCAACTTTTACTTATTTTAAGCTATTTTGTTCATGAGGTGTTTTCAATATTGTTTCTGTTGTGTTATTTTCTATATAGTTTTCAATGTTGTTTTGTGTTGTTTTCGACGTTTTCAATGCATTGTACCAAAAATTGAATTGTGCTTTTCTATTTATGTGTTGCTTCTATATTATTTTCAATGTATTTTGTTTTAATATGTGTTGTTTTATGTGTATATTTCTTAATTGTGTATAAGATTTCGAGTATAAAATTGATTATTAATGGAAGTATAAATTGTTTTTCACTAGATATTTTTATTAGATGAAACATGTTCGAAACAACCTTGAAATAACGTCAAAAAATCCGAAAACTTGACGGGAGTGTAAAAATATCTAAAAATTGTGGGAGCGTAAAAAGGTCCTGGAAAAGGTCGGGAGTATAAAAAATGACATTTTTTCGGAATGTTGAGCAATTGTGTGGTTACCCTAAAAATTAATTGAAGGCCCACAGGTACTGTACGCAATGTTCAAAAAGTTGGATTGGTGAGTAAAATTCAATGTTTTCACATGATCTTTTTAAACATGAAACCATGCCAAGTAATTAATTAAAATTAAATTAAGCGCATAATTAATAGAGTCAGCATTTCGTTGAAAACAGAAGCTTTCTTATTCAGACTAATACACTCTCAATTATTCAATTTATAGAAGTAATATCAACTTCATGATATAATTAATTAATTAATTAATTAACAAGGCTTTGAACAGAAACAACGGCGCCTGAATCCTTCACACTTGCCACTGGTAAAGCCTTCTCTGGTGCAAACAGTCGCACAATTTTGATCAACTAAGCATAATCCTTTGAAATTTGAACTCTGTGATTCACATGTCCTGCCCATGCTCTCTTCTGCAAATTTCCCAAAACATCAATTTCAATTTAAGAAGCCACAACTGAATAAAATATTTCATTTTCAAATATATAATAATGTATTGCAATATTTTAAAGGGATTTACAGATACTACTGTTGAGGTTTAGCCTAATTACAAGAAAGAAGAAGAAAAAGTCGGTTTCTTTCAAAGTTACAAAAAACCTTGACACATGTTTCTATTTACAAATTACACCTATTGAGGGGTTAAGTTGTATAATAAATACAAATCCCACGGTGGTATCTGTAAAACCTCAAGGGGGTATTAATTTGTAATTTTAAAAAGTAATTGGATATTTTTGTAATTAGATTAAACCTCAGGTATAATTTTTGTAATTATCCCTAGTTTAAATTAGTGAATTAATTTTTTTTAAGAGAATTCGTAGAAATACTATATAATATGTTTATGTAGAGAGAGAGAGAGAGAGCATACGAGATGCAAATATTAACACCAAAAGCAGCACGAAAACACCAGAAAGACTTTTAATCTTCATAATTGGTCAGCTTTTTCTCCACAGAGACAATGGTTCTTATATCAAAAGTATGTAAATTTATAGCAAAAGCCAATATGACGACAATAGTTAAATGGAAAAGTTCCTTTTTGATAGAAGAGCTGGTTTTCACCAACAGCAAATTTAAATCAAAAGTTTATTAACTCATAATTCCCCAACTAAATTCCATTTGGAAAAACATAGTAACTTTTTAGACCTAAAATTCATAGGCAAAAATATAACGTCGTCCAGCACTTGCCATTAATTTTTAGTTTTCTTAGTCACGCCTTGCATGACCACGCCTTGGATGACCACGCCGTACGTGCATTTCTTGTTGGAAAAACTGGTTGGTGTATATCGAAATGACAGTCGAACTTTGAGCATAGTAACGGTGTATTAACGTTTGTCGAGGCAAGAGTTGGACTCTTTCTCTTTAGACGAAATTGTCCGCTCTCGGTGCGTATGGAATACGACAATCGTCTCCCAAGATACAACGACAACTTTCTTGCGATAGTTACACTACAAATCGCAAGAACGACGTACACTATGATGTTTTGAACTATTTTTTTTATAGACTTATGCAGAAAAAATGACAGAAATTTGATATGTTTCAGATACTAAAATGAATTCTGGGGACTGCTATTTATAGAACTTCATGTGCCTCTTCAGATTGGGCGCAACCCCAAATTTGGATCGATCATGACCATCAGATCGCGTCTTGTGATCAACAGCCGCGATCTGATGATCCAGATCGCATCCAATGGAAGGTACACATCCCTTAGCACACACCCCTGCACATAGACAGTCGTGTCCAGTCACGGTGCCCTGTCAGCGAACAGACGCGTTCAATCAGCGCCATTGTGTGCCACATGTTGCCACCTGGACGACTCGGCCAAGTCACTGCCACTGAGCCACTGGACCGAACCTTGGTTCGATTTTTCAAAACTTTGCTCCTTGTTTCCTTTGTGGGATGTGTCTCTTCACATTCCCACCATTTCACATTTCCAAATAAAATGCCTTTTAAGTAGCTTACTTTGTGCATTTATTTCTCATTCACCCGATAATGGTTTTGAGAAATTCAAAATGTTAAACTCATCTACCCACGGTGTAGAGGTTTATCTCATTTATTTCATACAACAAATAAATGAACCCTCTTAATTAATTGATCAATATTGGGTCAAAATCCAATTTCTAAAAACCAATTTCAATAATCCCCCACATGAAAGAAAATTAATGCAAATGAGTATGCAGACACTAAAGAGAGTTCAAATGGAAAGCTATTGCATTGGGAGAGGTAGCTTATGGCTTTCAACCTTACTTAGTGGAATACTATCGGATTTACTAGGCTACACAGTGACGCGATGTCTTGAACTTTTCAGCTGTTTATGTAAACCAAAACAATAACATCCACACAATATCTTTCCTAACACCATTTGCTCACAGTTGTGTCCATTTTGGGACAACATCTTCTATTCATAAGTGTTTTGTTGAAGCAACCCGTCTTCACACTTATATAGGTGATCTCCTATTAAGAGTATCCTGCCATACTCCATTTCTTTCAAGTATAAGAATCATTAAAAGTTTATAACTTGGATACGAATGAGATGTAACATGTTCCAAGTGTTTATCCGGATATTCATAACTCAGTTGTCCCGTGAACCAAGGTCTTGAGATCTCCAATTCACAAGGTTGGGTTACCAATATGAACACTCTTATTTTTTGGATTTTAAGCCCATTCATTTCGATAAACAGTATACTTGATCTCTATTCAAACCTTTAGTCAACGGATCCGCTAGGTTTTCTTTCGATTTTACGCAATCGATTGTAATAACCCTATTTGAGATCAACTATCTCACGGTGTTATGTCTTCGACGTTTATGTCGAGACTTACCATTGTACATACTATTTTGAGGCCTTCCTATAGCTGACTGACTATCACAATGTATCATAATTGCAGTCACCGACTTAGGCCAACAAGGAATATCCTCTAAGAAGTTGCGAAACCATTATGCTTCTTCACCAGCTTTATTCAGAGTTATAAACTCTGATTCCATCGTGGATTGAGCTATACAAGTTTGTTTAGAGGATTTCCATGACATCGTTCCACCACCAATGGTAAAAACATAACCACTAGTGGACTTGGAATCTTTTATGTCAGATATCTAATTTGCATCATTGTATCCTTCTAACACAGTTGGATATCTTGAGTAATGTAACCCATAATTTAAGGTGAGTCTTCGATATCTAAGAACCCTTATCAATGTCTTCCAATGATCATTGCCAGGATTACTCATAAATCCACTAAGTTTATTAACTGCGTAGGCAATATCTGGATGAGTGCAATTTATAACATACATTAGACTGCCAATAATTCGAGAATATTCTAGTTGAGATACAGGCTCACCCTGATTTTTAGCTGAGTGTAACCTTAAATCAACAGGTGTTTTGGCTGGAGGACTGTCATAAGCATTGAACTTTCGAAGTACTGTATCAACATAATTATATCATGATTACTACCTATAATCAACATATCATCTACGTATAAACACATAATAACATAAGCATTAGGTGTGTCTTTAATGTGAACACATTTATCAAACTCATTAATTTTGAAACCATTCGACAACATAGTTCTGTCAAATTTCTCGTGCCATTATTTTGGAACTTGCTTAAGGCCATATAGTGGCTTAACGAGTTTGCAACACCTTTTTTTCCTGTCCAGGAGTAACAAACTCTTTGGATTGTTCCATATAGATTTCTTCTTCTAATTCACCATTTAAAAAAGCCATTTTCACATCCATTTGGTGTATCTCAAGGTTATGCAATGCAGCAATAGCAATGAGAACTCTAATAGATGTGATTCTTGTTACAGGTGAATACGTATCAAAGAAATCAAGGCCTTCTTTTTGTTTAAATCCTTTAGTTACTAATCTGGCCTTTTACTTATCAATAGTTCCATCAGCTTTATATTTCTTTTTAAGGATCCACTTGCATCCTAAAAGGCTTATTTCATGGTGGGAGATCCACCAACTCCTAAGTATGATTTTGGATAATGGAATCTATCTCATTATTAATAGCTTATTTCCAAAATGGAGCTTATGGACTGGACAATGCTTCACCAATTGTCATTGTTTCATTTTCTAACACATAAGTTAGAAATCTGGACCAAAAGACTTAGTTATTTTGTCCCTTTTACTGCGTCTTGGTTCTTCATCACTTCGATGATCACCATCATCAGTATCACATGTTCTTTTGCCAGAATTAACTTCTTTTCTTTCTTGACAAGGAAGCGCGTCTTCGAAAAATACAACATTTCTTGATTCAATAATTGTACCTTCCTGTACATCTGGAATTGCTGACTTGTGCACTAAAAATCGATATGCACTACTATTATTAGCATATCCAATGGAAATGCAATCGATTGTTTTAGGCCCTATCTTAACTTGTTTTTGAAGCCATTTGATAAACATAGAAATTCTCGTCTTAAAATTATTGGAAAAATCTGTTGGTGTATATCGAAATGGCAATCGAAATTTGAGGAGAGTAATAAACAGATGTATTAACTTTTGTCGAGGCAAGAGTTGGACTCTTTCTCTTTAAGACGAGATTGTCCCACTCTCGGTCTGCGCATTTAAATACGATAATCGTCTCTCAAGATACAACGACAACTTTCTTGCGATAGTTGCACTATAAATTGCAAGAACGACGAACACTATGATGCTTTGAACTCTCTGTAAGTCCAAGCGGCTACGATAATCTAGAGGGGGGGGTGAATAGATTATCTCCATCTTTTCGATTTCGCCCTCTTTTAACAATCGAATGCTCAAACAAAATAATGAAGGTGCGGAATGTAAACAACACACGTCGATTTAAAGAGGTTCAACCCACCTAGGGCCTAATCCTCTACCACCCCAGTATATCCGGGATGGATTTCAAAAAGAAAAAGAATTTTATTAATTACCAAAATTAATACAAATTCAACTTACAACACCTTGAAGAGCACCACACTCTTCTACAACAACACCTTTGGAGATTACCACAATCTCCCTTTGAAGATCACCACAATCTTCCTTCAACGGCACCTTGTGAAGATTACCACAATCTTCAACCTTGAAGAATACCAAATTCTTCAACACCTCAACAAGAAGATTACCACAATCTTCTTACACCTAATACCTAGATCACCCAAGTGTGTTCTTACCACAAGAACACTCACAAGGATATCTTGTGTTGAATGATTACCCAAATTCAAGATTACAACTCGATAATTGATAATACAATAGAGTACAAGTGTAATCAAGAATAGCCTAGACCTCAAGAATGTGAAAGTGAATAGCTAGGCAAATTTCAACAAGAAATAAGACAATGTAAGAACAAGTGTATTCTTGAGTGTATCTTGTTGTGTTGTAGTTTTCTCTCATATAGTTGTGCTTCAAAACTTCCTCTATTTATAGGAGATGATTGATACTTGATAGGCTCCTCTTGGAATCTGATTTCTACAAAAAATTGCAATTAAAATCAAGATTATAGCTGTTAGAAATCAATTCCACAATTTAAGGAAAGGTTGTCTGCTGCACAACGGTTAGAATTTTGCTGTCAAAGCATAGGGCGACCGGTCGCACAGAAATAGAAGTTTGAAAATGAGAATACACATTTACACGCAGGGCGGCACGGTCGAAGGGCACCTCGACCCAGGTCGAGCCTATGTGCGACCGGTTGCAGACCGATCAATTTTGAGAGTTCTCAAGTTTCGTTTCACGAAACTTGTTCCCAGTGCACGGTCGCTCGCCGCCGGTCGACCGGTCGACCTCCTCAATGACAAGTTGTCCGATTTTTATCAAAAATAAACCTCAAGAAATACTCCGAAAAATTCGTAAAAACATTTTAAACCGATCGGGAGTATTTAGGACAACATTAGAAATAGTTTTGAAGAAATAAAACATTTACACACAAAGTGTTGTCCGATATAAATTCCAATAAATACTCCGAAAAATAGTAGAAACATTTTAGATCAATTGGGAGTATTAGGACAACATAGTTTCAATGTAAAAACCCATTGACTTAAAAACATTAAATGAATTGTCCAATTTATATCGAAAATAAACTAGTAGAAATACTCCGGAAAATATTAAAACCATTTTAAATCATTTAGGAGTATTTGGACAACCTTTAAAAACATTGTTTTGGTATAAAAACAAAATCATCAAAATCATGATAAAATCATTTATCAAACAATCTCCCCCTTTTTGATGATTACAAACCAAAACAATTTTAACGAGGTCGATTTTGAAAACAAAATATTTTTACCGGTTAAAGAGAACTATCCGTTGTGAGCGACAACATTCCATGCAATAAAAACACAAGGATGGGAGTAGAGATATTCAAACACATATAGCACATGCTCCCCCTATCAACAAGCACAACAAGAGTTATATAGAAGCAACTTAAACATAAGCTAAAATATTAGCTTTTCGATATTGAGCTTAAATATCAATAACTTAAAAGCTCCCCTGTCAAAAGAGACATCATTAGAAACATATATAAGTCCATACTACAACCAATGGACCAAGAATCATACACAACTTATGGCTTTAGGAAGCCATAGCTTATAACTTCTTTTCGTTTGAGCTTATCTTAGCTTCTTTGAGCTAAAGAGCTTATAACCTGTTTCTCCACCTGTTTCTCCCCTTTGGAATCATCAAAAAGAATGTTAACACGATAAATACATCATATATTCATATCAAAGTGTGCAACTAAACCGATGTATCGAGCTATTTGAACATTGAAGCTTATAAGCCAAATAGAAGGGAAAAGTCGAATCATACGACTTGTAGAGGTTTATGAAAACTCATTTGATAAGCAAAACATGATCTCTATAAATGTATAAGACTTTTGAAATCGAGAGAATCATGTAGGTGATGAATTTTTCATTGAAACGTTTTATCGAACACTTGCGGGCGTCAAAAATAGAAAAAGTTATATATAGCCCTTGTAAATGAAATCAAGCCAAGTTTTTTTATCACCAAATACAATTTCCGAATATCATTCATCAACAATCAATAAGCTCATCACAAACATATATGAATCACATCAAGAAAAATACATATAAGCCACAAACTCGAGGTTCAACCCAATTGAGCTAAAGATAGTGAAATTCTTACCATTCAATCGGTAAAGACGAGCAATGATGATGATAGTCGAGCTAGATAATCCCCAAAATATATAATTCATGCATCAAAACTCATTTGAAGTGAATTGTGTGTGAAATTTGCAAAGGGGACGAAAAATGGCCAAAAGAAGTTAAACTTGCGAATGCAAGACGAACCATTTTAATCCAAGATTTTGCTTAGGGCGGCCGGTCGTGGTTGAGGCGGCGACGTCGAGGTTGAGGAGCGCGACCGGTTGCCCTCAACCCTTTCAGCCCACACTTGTCTCGATTTTTCCAAAATCCGAATTTTCAACCAAAAATCCAATTTTTCGCCCCTAAGTTTTAAAAACGTGCAAAATGCAAACATAGACCTCATTCAATATACATTATGTCATGATCAAGCTCAAAATGAGGTAAAATACTCGTGATTAACGATCAAAAAGTCCGAGTTATCCTTGAGACTAATTAAACACATCTCAAGTTTTTGTTAAAAATCACAATCCCTTAAAAATATATCGAATCTCAATATGTTTAGTTCGATTATGACGAACCAAATTTTTAATACGAATAACCGTATATTAGATACCGAACTTGTTATCCCGAAAAATAAGAACGTTTTAAAGCTTTGGATACAACAAGTCATAAGAAGAAGTGCCTTTCAAATATTTGAAAATTTCTTTTAATGGCACTTTAATGAGATTCGTTGGGATAGTTTTTTGAAGTCGAGCATATAGACATAAGGCATATGGAATGTCGAGTCTATAGGAATAATACAAGAAAACATACCTCGAATTTGTTTGTCAACCGACATGCCTTTCTCAACCTTTGTCAATCTTTAGCCATAGAGGTTGAGATAGTTTTTCTTTCTTCAATGCCTAACTCCTTCAAGAGTTCTTTTGAAATATAACCATCTTCTTGGCATTGAATAATTTGAAGTCCAGCGATAAATTGAGCTCCCTCATCATGCTCATCTCGAGTTCACCTAGTATCAACTTAGAAAAATATCTTGCACAAATATTCATTAGTAGCACCAAAAATATTCTCATAAATATGCACAAGTTTAAACAACCTTGCCCTTTTTTCACAAACAAAGAGAGTAGTATCAACTTTACCTTTTGTAAAATCATTTAGCAAAAATAGCTAAGTCTATCATACCATACACGGGGTACTTGTTTAAACCATACAAGGCCCAAAAAAAAATCATTTGGCCTAGAAAAATTTTAAACCCCGGAGGTTGTTTTACATAGACTTCTTCTTGAATAAAACCATTGAGAAAATTGGATTTAACATCCATTTGGTAAAGTTTGAAATTTTCTTAGAACAAGAATGGGCAAGTAAAATGCAAATAGCTACTAAATGTGCTATGAGTGCAAATGTTACATCAAAATCAATTACCTTCTTCTTGAAAATACCTTCGAGCTACTAACCTCGCCTTAGTTCGACCAATGTTGCCTTGGTCATCGAGTTTGTTCCGGAATACCCTTTTTGTCTTCTTCATCATAGGGCATCCAATTGATCTAATACCATTTTGAGGTAACTAATATTTGGAGTACTTCATTTCTCATCTACACAACTTAACAAACTCATTAACGGCATCGCTTATATAAGCAAGAAAAAATAGCCCAAGTGTAAAAACATGCCTCAATCACAAAATATCTTGCATAGTAGAAATAGACACTATACATAGACCAAGAAACACATACTATGCATTTAGAATATCATCAAGAATCTAATAAATCATGCAAGTTCAAATAAGCTTAAGAAAGCTATAAAAGGTCTCTTTTGAAATTTGAGAATCCGATAACATATAATTGAGACCTAAAAAAATATTTGAACAAAAGTTTACAAAGCAAATATGTGCAATCAAATATCAAATAGTGCCTTTCAAAAAATCTAAAAATCCTCTTAATGGCATTTGTACGAAATACTATGAAAAACAAGCACATAGGCACATGGCAATACATATATCGAGTCTATAAGAGTAAGAATAACACAAGTAAACATACCTCGATAATTTATGCCGTAAATGGCCATTTGAAAATATGTAAATCCTACACAATTCTTAAAACAAATCTAGCACAAATCATAATGATAGAAGTGTGGGCTAAGAGATATCACAAGTAAGCTCATGCCAAAAAAAAAAAATCCATAGGAGATGATAACACACTCTAGTCTACAAAAATGCACAAGAGTTTTAAAAACATCATATGAGGTCTTCTTTTTCAAAAACAATTTTAAAAGCACAAATAAATATTGAAGACCTTAATTAACAAAATAAATACTTGAAAACTCATTTGCAATATAGGCACAAATAAAAACATGCATACTAACTAGATAAAATGCATATTTTAAATGGGAGATACGGTTTACCAATTACGCCATTTCCATGGGTTGCGCCGTTCCCATTGTTGATGATATCTTCCCCTTGAGAAGTCACTTTGTTGATGGTGACATCTTTGATTACTCCATTTCCAAAGTTTGTTGCCTTCCCATTGTTGATAGTCTCTTCTTCTTTGAAAATCATCTTGTTGATGATGTCTTTGCCATTTCCAAGGATTGTGTTCTTCCCATTTTTGATTATATCCTCTTCTTGAAATTGGCTTTGTCGAAAATAGTTTCTCCTTCTTTGATCAAATGAAACGGTCATTTGATGTCTTCTTGCGGTATAAATTTTCTTGATCATTATTTCACGGTACCTAATATGACATTGTTTTGTGGTACCCTCATGTGTTTGGGTCCTTTGGGATTAGTCTTGAGACTTTTAGGTCTCCAACAATAATTAGAGCTATTTCTAGCCCGACAAGTATTTACCGTATGACCCTTTTTACCGCAATAAAAGCATGTAATAATTCTAGGAGCATAATGACCAACGTGCTTAGAGACTTGATTCTTTTTCATGTGATTGACACCCTTAGGCTTATGATCAAGTTCTAATTTCGAATTATTACAACAATCAACAATATTGGTTATTCTATCGGTACTCAATTTGGATTTAGATAAATCATTTTTCAAGCAATTTATATCCTCAACAAGAGTACTATTTTCTTTCTCAAGGTTTCTAACCTTATCAAGAGTGGTGGTGTGAGCACATGATAGTGATTCATAGGAAGTAAATAAACTATCCTTATCATTTTTCAAAACAATGAATTCCTTTTTCAAATTTTTGTATTTAACAAGTAAGTTTTGGAATTCATCTTGTAGTTCATCATAATCATTTTGCAAATCACTATAATCATTTTGAATAGCAATATCATAGGAAGTAGAGGTTTAAGACATACCTCATTTTCTTCTTCGATGCCCATAAAACAATATTCAACTTCTTCATAGTTGGAAGTTGTAAGAGGCTTGTTCCTTAGATTTGAGCTTGTATCCCTTTGAGAAGTAGATGCTTTTGTTTGACTCCTTTCATTTGCAAATACTCCATAGATGGCTTCTAATTTTTGCCATACTTCATGTGCCGATCGAATTCCTACAAAATGTTCATATTCCAAATTAGTAAATGAACAATACAAGATATTTAGAGCCTTACCGTTTAAGGAGATGATTTTCTTCTCTTCATCATTGAGCTTTTTGAAGCCTTTTGAGGTGTGTGGTGTATCTTTCATCGTAATGGATTCTCCATTAATGACGGTGTTCCAAATGTCGAACCCGCAACCTTGTAGATAGCATTCCATTCTTTCTTTCCAAAAATTAAAATTCTTGGAATCAAATAGTGGTGGCTTGGTGGTGGAGGTGCCGGATAGATGAGCTTCGTTCGTAGCCGTCGATCGTTTCTCTTCACTCGCGATGTGAAACGAGCTTGCCAAAGAGTTTGGCTCTGATACCACTTGTAAGTCCAAGCGGCTACGATAATCTAGAGGGGGTGAATAGATTATCTCCATCTTTTCGATTTCGCCCTCTTTTAACAATCGAATGCTCAAACAAAATAATGAAGGTGCGGAATGTAAACAACACACGCCGATTTAAAGAGTTCAACCCACCTAGGGCCTAATCCTCTACCACCCCAGTATATCCGGGATGGATTTCAAAAAGAAAAAGAATTTTATTAATTACCAAAATTAATACAAATTCAACTTACAACACCTTGAAGAGCACCACACTCTTCTACAACAACACCTTTGGAGATTACCACAATCTCCCTTTGAAGATCACCACAATCTTCCTTCAACGGCACCTTGTGAAGATTACCACAATCTTCAACCTTGAAGAATACCAAATTCTTCAACACCTCAACAAGAAGATTACCACAATCTTCTTACACCTAATACCTAGATCACCCAAGTGTGTTCTTACCACAAGAACACTCACAAGGATATCTTGTGTTGAATGATTACCCAAATTCAAGATTACAACTCGATAATTGATAATACAATAGAGTACAAGTGTAATCAAGAATAGCCTAGACCTCAAGAATGTGAAAGTGAATAGCTAGGCAAATTTCAACAAGAAATAAGACAATGTAAGAACAAGTGTATTCTTGAGTGTATCTTGTTGTGTTGTAGTTTTCTCTCATATAGTTGTGCTTCAAAACTTCCTCTATTTATAGGAGATGATTGATACTTGATAGGCTCCTCTTGGAATCTGATTTCTACAAAAAAATTGCAATTAAAATCAAGATTATAGCTGTTAGAAATCAATTCCACAATTTAAGGAAAGGTTATCTGCTGCGCACAACGGTTAGAATTTTTTGTCAAAGCATAGATGCGACCATTTGCCGCACGCAGAAATAGAAGTTTGAAAATGAGAATACACATTTACACAGGGCGGCCGGTCGAAGGGCACCTCGGCCGTCGAGCCTATGTGCGACCGGTTGCACCGATCAATTTTGAGAGTTCTCAAGTTTCTCGTTTCACGAAACTTGTTCCCGTGTACTGGTCGCTCGCCGGCGACCGGCCGACCTCTCAATGACAAGTTGTCCGATTTTTATCAAAAATAAACCTCAAGAAATACTCCGAAAAATTCGTAAAAACATTTTAAACCGATCGGGAGTATTTAGGACAACATTAGAAATAGTTTTGAAGAAATAAAACATTTACACACAAAGTGTTGTCCGATATAAATTCAATAAATACTCCAAAAATAGTAGAAACATTTTAGATCAATTGGGAGTATTAGGACAACATAGTTTCAATGTAAAAACCCATTGACTTAAAAACATTAAATGAATTGTCCAATTTATATCGAAAATAAACTAGTAGAAATACTCCTAAAATATTAAAACCATTTTAAATCATTTAGGAGTATTTGGACAACCTTTAAAAACATTGTTTTGGTATAAAAACAAAATCATCAAAATCATGATAAAATCATTTATCAAACAATCTCCCCTTTTTGATGATTACAAACCAAAACAATTTTAACGAGGTCGATTTTGAAAACAAAATATTTTTACCTTAAGAGAACTATCCGTTGTGAGCGACAACATTCCATGCAATAAAAACACAAGGATGGGAGTAGAGATATTCAAACACATATAGCACATGCTCCCCTATCAACAAGCACAACAAGAGTTATATAGAAGCAACTTAAACATAAGCTAAAATATTAGCTTTTCGATATTGAGCTTAAATATCAATAACTTAAAAGCTCCCCCTGTCAAAGAGACATCATTAGAAACATATATAAGTCCATACTACAACCAATGGACCAAGAATCATACACAACTTATGGCTTTAGGAAGCCATAGCTTATAGCTTCTTTTCGTTTGAGCTTATCTTAGCTTCTTTGAGCTAAAGAGCTTATAACCTGTTTCTCCACCTGTTTCTCCCCCTTTGGAATCATCAAAAAGAATGTTAACACGATAAATACATCATATATTCATATCAAAGTGTGCAACTAAACCGATGTATCGAGCTATTTGAACATTGAAGCTTATAAGCCAAATAGAAGGGAAAAGTCGAATCATACGACTTGTAGAGGTTTATGAAAACTCATTTGATAAGCAAAACATGATCTCTATAAATGTATAAGACTTTTGAAATCGAGAGAATCATGTAGGTGATGAATTTTTCATTGAAACGTTTTATCGAACACTTGGCGGGCGTCAAAAATAGAAAAAGTTATATATAGCCCTTGTAAATGAAATCAAGCCAAGTTTTTTTATCACCAAATACAATTTAACGAATATCATTCATCAACAATCAATAAGCTCATCACAAACATATATGAATCACATCAAGAAAAATACATATAAGCCACAAACTCAAGGGTTCAACCCAATTGAGCTAAAGATAGTGAAATTCTTACCATTCAATCGGTAAAGACGAGCAATGATGATGATAGTCGAGCTAGATAATCCCCAAAATATATAATTCATGCATCAAAACTCATTTGAAGTGAATTGTGTGTGAAATTTGCAAAGGGGACGAAAAATGGCCAAAAGAAGTTAAACTTGCGAATCTTCAAGACGAACCATTTTAATCCAAGATTTTGCTTAGGCGACCGGTCGTGGTTGAGGGCGACCGGTTGAGGTTGAGGCGACCGTTGCCCTCAACCCTTTCAGCCCACTGTCTCTCAGTTTTTCCAAAATCCGAATTTTCAACCAAAAATCCAATTTTTCGCCCCTAAGTTTTAAAAACGTGCAAAATGCAAACATAGACCTCATTCAATATACATTATGTCATGATCAAGCTCAAAATGAGGTAAAATACTCGGCGGTTAACGATCAAAAAGTCCGCGAGTTATCCTTGAGACGGAATTAAACACATCTCAAGTTTTTGTTAAAAATCACAATCCCTTAAAAAATATATCGAATCTCAATATGTTTAGTTCGATTATGACGAACCAAATTTTTAATACGAATAACCGTATATTAGATACCGAACTTGTTATCCCGAAAAAATAAGAACGTTTTAAAGCTTTGGATACAACAAGTCATAAGAAGAAGTGCCTTTCAAATATTTGAAAATTTCTTTTAATGGCACTTTAATGAGATTCGTTGGATAGTTTTTTGAAGTCGAGCATATAGACATAAGGCATATGGAATGTCGAGTCTATAGGAATAATACAAGAAAACATACCTCGAATTTGTTTGTCAACCGACATGCCTTTCTCAACCTTTGTCAATCTTTAGCCATAGAGGTTGAGATAGTTTTTCTTTCTTCAATGCCTAACTCCTTCAAGAGTTCTTTTGAAATATAACCATCTTCTTGGCATTGAATAATTTGAAGTCCAGGCGATAAATTGAGCTCCCTCATCATGCTCATCTCGAGTTCACCTAGTATCAACTTAGAAAAATATCTTGCACAAATATTCATTAGTAGCACCAAAAATATTCTCATAAATATGCACAAGTTTAAACAACCTTGCCCTTTTTCACAAACAAAGAGAGTAGTATCAACTTTACCTTTTGTAAAATCATTTAGCAAAAATAGCTAAGTCTATCATACCATACACGGGGTACTTGTTTAAACCATACAAGGCCCAAAAAAAATCATTTGGCCTAGAAAAATTTTAAACCCCGGAGGTTGTTTTACATAAACTTCTTCTTGAATAAAACCATTGAGAAAATTGGATTTAACATCCATTTGGTAAAGTTTGAAATTTTCTTAGAACAAGAATGGGCAAGTAAAATGCAAATAGCTACTAAATGTGCTATGAGTGCAAATGTTACATCAAAATCAATTACCTTCTTCTTGAAAATACCTTCGAGCTACTAACCTCGCCTTAGTTCGACCAATGTTGCCTTGGTCATCGAGTTTGTTCCGGAATACCCTTTTTGTCTTCTTCATCATAGGGCATCCAATTGATCTAATACCATTTTGAGGTAACTAATATTTGGAGTACTTCATTTCTCATCTACACAACTTAACAAACTCATTAACGGACGCTTATATAAGCAAGAAAAATAGCCCAAGTGTAAAAACATGCCTCAATCACAAAATATCTTGCATAGTAGAAATAGACACTATACATAGACCAAGAAACACATACTATGCATTTAGAATATCATCAAGAATCTAATAAATCATGCAAGTTCAAATAAGCTTAAGAAAGCTATAAAAGGTCTCTTTTGAAATTTGAGAATCCGATAACATATAATTGAGACCAAAAAAATATTTGAACAAAAGTTTACAAAGCAAATATGTGCAATCAAATATCAAATAGTGCCTTTCAAAAAATCTAAAAATCCTCTTAATGGCATTTGTACGAAATACTATGAAAAACAAGCACATAGGCACATGGCAATACATATATCGAGTCTATAAGAGTAAGAATAACACAAGTAAACATACCTCGATAATTTATGCCGTAAATGGCCATTTGAAAATATGTAAATCCTACACAATTCTTAAAACAAATCTAGCACAAATCATAATGATAGAAGTGTGGGCTAAGAGATATCACAAGTAAGCTCATGCCAAAAAAAAAAAATCCATAGGAGATGATAACACACTCTAGTCTACAAAAATGCACAAGAGTTTTAAAAACATCATATGAGGTCTTCTTTTTCAAAAACAATTTTAAAAGCACAAATAAATATTGAAGACCTTAATTAACAAAATAAATACTTGAAAACTCATTTGCAATATAGGCACAAATAAAAACATGCATACTAACTAGATAAAATGCATATTTTAAATGGGGAGATACGGTTTACCAATTACGCCATTTCCATGGGTTGCGCCGTTCCCATTGTTGATGATATCTTCCCCTTGAGAAGTCACTTTGTTGATGGTGACATCTTTGATTACTCCATTTCCAAAGTTTGTTGCCTTCCCATTGTTGATAGTCTCTTCTTCTTTGAAAATCATCTTGTTGATGATGTCTTTGCCATTTCCAAGGATTGTGTTCTTCCCATTTTTGATTATATCCTCTTCTTGGAAATTGGCTTTGTCGAAAATAGTTTCTCCTTCTTTGATCAAATGAAACGGTCATTTGATGTCTTCTTGGCGGTATAAATTTTCTTCGATCATTATTTCGCCGGGTACCTAATATGACATTGTTTTGTGGTACCCTCATGTGTTTGGGTCCTTTGGGATTAGTCTTGAGACTTTTAGGTCTCCAACAATAATTAGAGCTATTTCTAGCCCGACAAGTATTTACCGTATGACCCTTTTTACCGCAATAAAAGCATGTAATAATTCTAGGAGCATAATGACCAACGTCTTTAGAGACTTGATTCTTTTTCATGTGATTGACACCCTTAGGCTTATGATCAAGTTCTAATTTCGAATTATTACAACAATCAACAATATTGGTTATTCTATCGGTACTCAATTTGGATTTAGATAAATCATTTTTCAAGCAATTTATATCCTCAACAAGAGTACTATTTTCTTTCTCAAGGTTTCTAACCTTATCAAGAGTGGTGGTGTGAGCACATGATAGTGATTCATAGGAAGTAAATAAACTATCCTTATCATTTTTCAAAACAATGAATTCCTTTTTCAAATTTTTGTATTTAACAAGTAAGTTTTGGAATTCATCTTGTAGTTCATCATAATCATTTTGCAAATCACTATAATCATTTTGAATAGCAATATCATAGGAAGTAGAGGGTTTAAGACATACCTCATTTTCTTCTTCGATGCCCATAAAACAATATTCAACTTCTTCATAGTTGGAAGTTGTAAGAGGCTTGTTCCTTAGATTTGAGCTTGTATCCCTTTGAGAAGTAGATGCTTTTGTTTGACTCCTTTCATTTGCAAATACTCCATAGATGGCTTCTAATTTTTGCCATACTTCATGTGCCGATCGAATTCCTACAAAATGTTCATATTCCAAATTAGTAAATGAACAATACAAGATATTTAGAGCCTTACCGTTTAAGGAGATGATTTTCTTCTCTTCATCATTGAGCTTTTTGAAGCCTTTTGAGGTGTGTGGTGTATCTTTCATCGTAATGGATTCTCCATTAATGACGGTGTTCCAAATGTCGAACCCGCAACCTTGTAGATAGCATTCCATTCTTTCTTTCCAAAAATTAAAATTCTTGGAATCAAATAGTGGTGGCTTGGTGGTGGAGGTGCGGATAGATGAGCTTCGTTCGTAGCCGTCGATCGTTTCTCTTCACTCGCGATGTGAAACGAGCTTGCCAAAGAGTTTGGCTCTGATACCACTTGTAAGTCCAAGCGGCTACGATAATCTAGAGGGGGGGTGAATAGATTATCTCCATCTTTTCGATTTCGCCCTCTTTTAACAATCGAATGCTCAAACAAAATAATGAAGGTGCGGAATGTAAACAACACACGTCGATTTAAAGAGGTTCAACCCACCTAGGGCCTAATCCTCTACCACCCCAGTATATCCGGGATGGATTTCAAAAAGAAAAGAATTTTATTAATTACCAAAATTAATACAAATTCAACTTACAACACCTTGAAGAGCACCACACTCTTCTACAACAACACCTTTGGAGATTACCACAATCTCCCTTTGAAGATCACCACAATCTTCCTTCAACGGCACCTTGTGAAGATTACCACAATCTTCAACCTTGAAGAATACCAAATTCTTCAACACCTCAACAAGAAGATTACCACAATCTTCTTACACCTAATACCTAGATCACCCAGTGTGTTCTTACCACAAGAACACTCACAAGGATATCTTGTGTTGAATGATTACCCAAATTCAAGATTACAACTCGATAATTGATAATACAATAGAGTACAAGTGTAATCAAGAATAGCCTAGACCTCAAGAATGTGAAAGTGAATAGCTAGGCAAATTTCAACAAGAAATAAGACAATGTAAGAACAAGTGTATTCTTGAGTGTATCTTGTTGTGTTGTAGTTTTCTCTCATATAGTTGTGCTTCAAAACTTCCTCTATTTATAGGAGATGATTGATACTTGATAGGCTCCTCTTGGAATCTGATTTCTACAAAAAAATTGCAATTAAAATCAAGATTATAGCTGTTAGAAATCAATTCCACAATTTAAGGAAAGGTTGTCTGCTGCACAACGGTTAGAATTTTGCTGTCAAAGCATAGGGCGACCGGTCGCACAGAAATAGAAGTTTGAAAATGAGAATACACATTTACACAGGGCGACCGGTCGAAGGGCACCTCGACCGGTCGAGCCTATGTGCGACCGGTTGCACTGATCAATTTTGAGAGTTCTCAAGTTTCTGTTTCACGAAACTTGTTCCCAGTGTACTCAGTTCGCTCGCTCGCACGTCGGCCGACCTCCTCAATGACAAGTTGTCCGATTTTTATCAAAAATAAACCTCAAGAAATACTCCGAAAAATTCGTAAAAACATTTTAAACCGATCGGGAGTATTTAGGACAACATTAGAAATAGTTTTGAAGAAATAAAACATTTACACACAAAGTGTTGTCCGATATAAATTCCAATAAATACTCCGAAAAATAGTAGAAACATTTTAGATCAATTGGGAGTATTAGGACAACATAGTTTCAATGTAAAAACCCATTGACTTAAAAACATTAAATGAATTGTCCAATTTATATCGAAAATAAACTAGTAGAAATACTCCGGAAAATATTAAAACCATTTTAAATCATTTAGGAGTATTTGGACAACCTTTAAAAACATTGTTTTGGTATAAAAACAAAATCATCAAAATCATGATAAAATCATTTATCAAACACTCTCTTTTTATAGACTTGTGCAAAAAAAATGATAGAAATCCGATATGTTTCAGATACTAAAATGAATTATGGGGTCTTATATTTATAGAACTTCATGTGCCTCTTCAAACTGGGTGCAACCTCAGGTTCGGATCGATCATGACTGACAGATCGCGCTTTGTGATCAATAGTCGTGATCTGATGGTTCAGATTACATCCAACTGAAGGTACACATCCCTTGGCATACACCCCTGCACACTGGATAGTTGTGTCGATCCGCGTCACTGCTTGTCGTGACGAACAACGCCAATCAATCGGGCCACTATGCACCACGTGTTGCCACCTGGATGACTCTGCCAAGTCACTGCCACCGAGCCACCGGACCGAACCTTGGTTTGATCTTGCAAAACTTTAAGGCTCCTCAAAGCTCATCGCAAAAATGCGCACATGCAAAGTGCGACGTGCGGGGGCCCAGGCCTGGCTCCGGCTTCGCACCATCTTTGGTGCTCTTTGAGCTAACCCAAGACTAGTCAAAATTGACTTGGTCCACTAGGGTGTACCATAAGCAACTCTACTTGATTACTCCTTACTATTGGTGAAGTTCTATATAAGGTAGCTAATTTTGCTCCTTGTTTCCTATGTGGGACGTGTCTCTTCACATTCACACTGTTTCACATTTCCAAATAAAATGTCTTTTAAGTTGCTTATTTTGTACATTTATTTCTCATTCACCGGGTAATGGTTTTGAGAAATTCAAAATGCTAAACTCATCTACCCACGGTATAGATTACGTTTATCTCATTTATTTCATACAATAAATAAATAAACCCATTTAATTAATTGGTCAAAATCGAGTCAAAACCCATTCCTAAAACCCAATTTCAACATTTCGCTCCCTATGATGATGCACCATTTTCGTCATCTAATTCTTTTGTTTTATTTTTGTCTTAATACCGTACTCCTAAAAGAGGCAAATTACAAAAAGTTGAAATAAAAGATGTAATGCTATGTTTTTATAATCGAGCTAATGACCAAATTATTTGCTCGAGCATAGGAAACCCAATTTTGTTTTTGTCTTAATATCAATTATGCTTGTTGACGAGTGTAGGCAAATTGCACTTACATAAAATCCAAATTTTGTTCGAAAATCAAAATAAGAAAAGAGCATAGAAAAAATGGACTTACTAGAGGCCAAAACAAATACCAAGAGAATAACAAAGGTGAACAATTAGCTTTTCGCCTCCATAAATTAAATCATAATTATCAAATGAAATCTCCCCTTGTTCACTCTCCACAATCAACAAACATTGTCCAATCAGGTCAATTTATAGTAACTTGACGAGGGTTATTAGTTGAAGAATTGTTATAATTCATATGATCAGGATTTACTTGAATTTCTTTGAATCTCACTAAGATTGTACATAACATTGAGAAAAGAGGAATTAGCAAAAATGATGAGATTGAGGAAAAAGAAGACTTGAAGACTTGAGAATTAAAGAGAAGGAATTTCATAAATGCAGTGAAAGTGATTACGATTACTTGAAGTAATCATATTTATTCTAATTAATTGCCGATAATTAATGCGGTTTGTTGATCCATGCATTCAACAAGCTAGTGAGCTGTTGCTCATTTAGAGAGAATATTAATTATGGGATTGGCTTACTTCGTTTGATTAATTAGGTTGGATATATTAAAGTATATATTCAATTTAGTCACATGTTTACTATTAGTAATGAAAAATCATGATATATAAACCCCAATCTGGGCATGATGTGAGATTATTGTTGGATAAATCATCTCATCTATGAGTTGGGATGAATAAGCCCATTATCCCCATTAAAATTTCCCGAATGTATTTTGACCATAAGACCTATCATTTTATGGAATATATTATAATTTTAATCATAACTAATTTATGAGAATTTTTATCTAATGATAAATTTGACCCAGACATAATATCTATATGATTATCAATCAAAGTACACGTCTAATAAGAATTTTAATCTAATATACATGTAACGCAAATTTTTATTGTCTGCAAACTAGCAAACAAGAAAAATAGTACAAATTGAATATATGTGAATTAAATGAAAAATATAGGTTACAATATCTAGAAATCCTATGATTCTTTTCTTCAAGAATATATGGTATCTATAATTTGAGAATTTGGAGATGAACTCTTCAGCTTGATCTTCTCCAAACTTGAACTTGAGTTTCAATAACGTTAATTCGAGGGCTTGACAACTTAATCTCGAATCAAACGTGAAATATTTGACGATGTTTGACTTGGATATGAGAACTTCTTGGTTAAACTGTCACTTTGATCTTCCTCCAAGATGAACTTGAACTTCAATAATGTTAGCTCGAGGGCTTGATAGCTTATTCCCGAATCAAACGTTGGACTTGAGTTGAATCTACGATGAACGCCTTGAATATCGCCTTGAACACCATGGATCTCCTTGAACTTGATCTTATATAGTTGGGAGAATTTCCTCCACCACCTTTCTTGTTTAGATTTCTTCTCTTCGAATTGTATTTTAATTCCTTGAGAATGACCCCTATTTATACTTGTATGAGAGGGGTTCTTGGACAACTCATATGGTGAAGACTTTGATTTGATTGGTTCTTCAAGATTTGGTATTATCTCTTTAATCACAAATTGTGATAATTATAAAAAGAGAATAATTTATCAAGACAAATCTTGATCTATAAGAATTTGACGTTTGACAATCTTTAGTTGGCCAATAAAATTTATATTAGAATATCAATAAATTAACTATTTAAATTAAGAATAAGATTTAATTAATTCCCAAATATAAATAGAAAATATATAATTGATATTTAATATATAATTTCACGTGTGTCACCATTTCATTGGTGCAAATTTAAATTGTATACAATACCACTCCAATAAAAATACATATGAAGTACACATTAAATTAGTAAGGTAATTTAATCTTAATCCAAAATATCATCATATATTTAATCAATCGTTCATCATCCTATCAAATGGAGTAAGTCATGCGTTTATTCTATTTACGAAAATGTTAGCATGATTCTCGTTTCTTCCTAAACTTTGAATGTTTATCACGAAATCCTTTCTTGATAGAAGATCGATAAACAAATTTGTCTCTCGTGGTGATAAAACTCTGCGGAAAACCATCCATGTCGGTACCCGAATAAAATAGGAGGTGAACTCTCGGTTAATTTAGATATGGGAGCGAGAATGAAGATTCTATGCTTCTCTAGAATCGGGGATGGTTTTTAATCCACCGACCCCATCCTCATTCCCTTAATATATATATATATATATATATATATATATAGATCAAATGTGGCAGGGGGCTTACCATGTGGTAGTATGGATCAATCTAAGCCATTAATCTGACAAATCTAAAGGCCCGTTTTTTTTTTCGATTTTATTAATTTAATTTCGCCCAATTAAGGGCATAAAGGTCATTTTTTAAACAAATTAATTCGGTTAGTTTTGGTAACCCCCCATAACCCCGTTTTTTGGGGATTTCAATTATTCCCATTCTCGCTTTTCATTCGACAATAACACACACCCTGAACAGAGAGTGTTACTATTCTTCCAATAGTTGGTAAAGGTAAGTGATTGGTTTCATTTTATTTCAGTTTTTGGTTCGAAATTTTGGTAGTAAGGGGTTTTACTTTACATGTTTTTTTATGTTTTTTGAATCATTCAACTGTTGATTTTGGATATTTGAAGTAATTTGTAGTAAGAAGGTTAGGCATTCTTGTTTGTTTTTTTATTTTGAAGTATCTAGGGTTTTGATTTTCGATTTGTCGAGGCAATTTTATGGGTTATATTTTTGTTTCTGGGAATGTTTTTGTGCGAAATATGGCATATTTGTTGGGGATTTTTTTGGTATAAAGGTTGATAAAAACGATGTATTTTTAGTTATTGGATGGTGTAATATTTTATGTTATAGATATAGGATGGTGTAAATTTAGTTACAGGGTGGAAGTTACGAGTGTCACGTGCGTGTATGTAGTTTGTTTTGCAGAACTGTTGATTTTTTTATGTTTTCTGAAACTGGATTTTGTGAAATGTGTCAGTATACCTTGCTCTTTTTTTATGATTCCTTCTTTGTGTTTATGGTGTACCATTTACTTAATAATGATGAATTTTTAATTATTTTTGATGTATAGTTAAATCTAGTGTGGTGTTGGTTTAACCCCTGCAATAAAAAAAATGAAAGAGCCATGGATATGTGTATTGGTGCATATTTAGTACAGTTATTGCGTAATGAATATGTGTTTTGGTGCATTAATAGGTTTAGTCGTGTGTATATATAGGTGGGGTCTATGCCATGCATCACATGGAGACCTAAATGGAAGAAATGAGATCGTGGATTTGACAAGGCTGATGCCGCGAAATTTGCACGATTGAGGACCTTATATTGCCATGCAATTCTAATGCATCACTTGAACCAAGAGAAAGGCAGGGTTCTTAGGTTGGCTAAAAAAAAATTCAATGACAAGTAGATTTTATATGGACATTTTGTATGGTTTGTTAGATGGGGTATTCTAAGTACGTTTTTAGCGTAGTATATTAGATTAGACCATGATATTTCAATGCTAATTTAACAACATTTTGGTGACTTCTTACCAGTGAACTGATGCAAATATGTTTTCTATGTTTTAAGATGTGACTTATTTTCTGTTGTATAGTTAGTGAAGAAATAATGCACAGTTAATAGCATTGTGGTACATGCTTATAACGTTTTGGTGTATACATGTTATCCTCAAGCTTTTTGCATTATTTACAGGTGTTAATGAATTTTTTAGTGCATATTTTATAAGAACTATGTGCACTGTTAGTACTAACATTATGCTTGTTTTTGGAATACAATGCAATCGTTTCAAAAATTGAAATTCAATTCATTTTTGAGTGTACAATTAAGGATGAAGTGGTAAATATTTAATAGTAATTTGACACACATATAGTGTTGAATTGAGAATGGTATAAAAATACCAAAAAATTAAAGACAAAATAAGTTGGCGCATGATTAATGATGAAGTTGTGTATACTTAATAGTAACTAGGCACACATATAACATTTATATTTTGAAGCATATATGGTTTTTGCCCAGTTATTTTTATTTACTTCTACGGACATAAAAATGATGCACATTTAGCATTGTGTATTCTATGCAGTTGGCGTTGCAGCCACAACGGTTTGAAACTTTGTTGCGTTGTTTTGTATGTGTACTGCTTCCTTCCACACCCCCCACAGACGATGTTTGTTTGTAACCCTCTCTGCTAAAAACAATGTATTGTAGCCGGATCTCTTTGTTTTTAAATTTCCCGAAGCTACTTATTCGTATGTCGAAGCCGCATCGTTTGCCGTATTCCCTATAAAATTCTACACCTTTCTCCAAAGTGGCAAATTGCATGCCTATTCGCGGTATTTTATCTTGTTCTATTTCAGGTATCCAATACTTGGTAGAGCCGGGGGATATTACTAGGCGCTCTCGCACTTCAATGTGTTGGATACTTTCATATTTAAAATCTGCACAATCTGTACACTTTTTCAAACAATAGCCTAAAAACGTAATTCGATGACTATCTTTGCACCAAAGTATGCACATGTATACACCAAAATATGCTTCCAGAGTACAATATTGTCAATATTTTTATACTAATATAAGCATCAAGGCTTTCTATCGAAATTAAATAGCAAACTATGCCCTATTGTATACTTATCTTAGCACCAAAGTATGCACATGTATACACCAAAATTTGCTTCCAAAGTACAATATTGTCAATATTTTTATATCAAAATAAGCATCAAGGCTTAGTCTCAAATAAACAACAAACCATTCCATATTTTATGCTTATCTTAGCACCAAAGTATGCACATGTATACACCAAAAAATGCTTCCAGAGTACAATATTTTCAATATTTTTACACCAAAATAAGCATCAAGGCTTACTCTCAAATAAACAGCAAACCATGCCATATTGCATGCTTATCTTTGCATAATCGTATACATATGTATAAACCAAAATTATACTTACAGAGTACAATATTGTCAATATTTTTATACCTAAATAAGCATCAAGGCATACTCTATCACATAAACAGCAAAACATGCTGTTAGGAAATTTATTTTGTAGATTTTGATGATACCATGTAAAACTTAAACTAGAAAGTTGGCACCCCATTTTTCTTGTAATTTGTATTGTAATAGATAGGGCTGGAAAAGTTGAGTCAAGTCAGCTATGCCTAGAAATACAAGAAGTCAATCAAGATCGAAGTGAAGACTCATTGCAAGACATCCGAGTATGGCAAAGAAGAAAAGTCAAGAACTCGATCAAGGTGTATCACCAGAAACAGATTGTGTGAAGAGTCGATCAAGTAAACTCAAGAAGCCTAGTCTCAAGTTGAAGTGACGGATGAGTCATCCAAAGATTGGAAGCTAACCCAAGTCACCTGGGAATAAAAGATCGATCAAGTCAAAACAATCGAGCAAGATCCGTTGATGAAAGTCAAGAATGTTACTTTAATGGTAACATGTTAAAGTTGTCGAGTTAAAGTGTTAGTTCCGATTGTGTGCAAAAGGAACAAACCAATGGGAAGATCGCACCAAGTGTCGATATCTGTTGCAATCTTTGCAAGACATTAAATACGAGGAAATGTCAACATCAAGGACTGCAACAAGACAAGCCAACAAACACAAGTGACTTTTGAAATTAGCCTATCTCTTCAACGGGCAAAATTTCAAAAGTTCACTATAAAAGGCTAAGGAAATTCATTGAGAAAAGGTTACCTTGACTACCTGAACCACGAACAAGCAAGCATTACTCAAGCAATTAACCTGAAATATTCTCAAGTATATTCAAGCAAATCCTCAAGCCTGAAACTCGACGGAAATCGATCCAACACAAGCTGTGAAGGAAAGACAACTTCAAATCTGTTGAAGAGGAAACTTTTGAAGAATCAAAAGGGGTCTACTTTCTAAGGAGGATTGTAGGAAAGTTCACGGTCGAACCAGTATCAAGTTATTGGAGGGCTTCGTGATCAAATCCAAGAGCTTGAGAAAGTGAGCCGAAGTAGCAAGGCAGCTGCCCTGTGAAGAAGCTGAGTTGCAAGAGAAGCCAACTGTGTGACCAAGGCTGTCTCTAGACTGTTCACCATGTTGTAAACTGATCTGTTACATAGTGGATTCCTCCAGGAGTTGGAGAAGAGAGGATTAGAAAAATTACCCCATCTTCGAACCTCTATAAAAATTAACTGTGTCATTTATTTTTCAGCACATTTATATTTCTACATACTTACATCATATCTGCTGATAAACTCATATTTGCTATCCAACTAATTAATAACCAAGTGTTAAAACAAGCTTAAAACAATTCAAAGGGTGTTAAGTCTTCCGCTGATAAAACCAACACAGCCAAGTTAAAGTTCATGTTAAACAGCTGAGTTATTCTATCAACAGCTCTATCGACTCTGTTGAGTGGCTAACTCTGCTGAATAACCAACTTAGATGTCCCTCAAGGACACAACTGTTTGAGTTAACTCTGTAATAGTTTTAAAAGGACTAAAATCGAAAAGTTGGTAAGGTTTATTCAACCCCCCTTCTAAACCTTACTCACACCCTTTGGGACCTACAAGTGGTATCAGAGCGGTTGGTTAATTGAGCCTTCCGCACTGGTTACTGAACTAGATCTTTATCTTTTCAAAAAGGTTTTAAACACTTGCATTTCAAAATCTTTCACTTTTAGCAAAGTTATAATCATGGAAGCAAATTTGACACGCATTTCTATGTTCACTGTTGAAGAATTTGATGATTGGAAAATTCGTATGCAGGCTCATCTATCTTCTCTACACGATGAAATGTGGCTTGTGATAGAGGATCGACCACTGCAAATATTGAAAGTGAACACGGCTGCAATAAGAGCAACTGCAACTAAAGGAGAGGAAGCTGCTGCTGAAGCAAGACCAGCCATGGTTGAAAAACCAATGACTGAGTGGACAAATGAAGATAGGAAGAGATACAACTTGGACAATGTGGCCAAGGACATACTCTACAAGACTTTTGACAAAGCAATGTTCAACAAAATCAAATCTTGCAAATCTGCAAAAGAAATCTGGAATAAACTGACTTTAATTTGTGAAGGATCAGAACAAATTAAAGAAAATAAATCTTGCAAATCTTCTTGGGAAGGAATATACACAAAAGGAAATGTGCATGAAGATCCTAAGAAGTCTCCCAGCTGAATGGGAAATGAAAACTATGGCTCTGAGACATTCCATATATGGACCTCTCAAGAACATCCAACCATGAGCTATTCTCAGACCTCAAAGCCTATGAGTTTGAGCTGAGAAGAAAAGAGCAAGAGGAGACAGCTGTACCCAGGACAACTGCACTGGTAGTCAAGGATGAAAAGAGAGCTGAACCAAAGGAAGCCATAGACCACGAGGAAATTGCCCTAATGGTTAAAAGATTCAACAAGTTCTTCAATAAGAACTATAAAAGAAACAAGGGTGAAACCTCCAGGAGACATTCAGCTCCCTCTAAGTCAAGCGAAGATAGGCCACCCAAGAGAGCTGAGCATCAAAGGGTAGAATATCAGAGAGCTGATAACCCAAGAACAGAAAGAGTTGATCAAAGAGCTGAGAACCTGTGTTGGAACTGCAGACAACCAGGATATTTTGCAGATGATTGTTCCTATCCACCAGTCAACAAATATAGGAATGAAGAAGAAAGAAAAGTCTTCAGAGAAAGAAGGCAGGAAAAGAAGAAAGCCATGTTGGCTGCTGAGACTGTTGAGACAACTAAGTCTAAAGAAGTAGCAGACTCAAAGAGTAGTGAAGCTGACTACTCAAGTTACTCTGAAGAAGAGGCCATGATCTGTCTTATGGCTAAAGAACAAGATCATCCAGACCAAGAAGATGAGGTACACTCTAACTCATCTCATTCAGACTCAAGTGATAGTGATTGTGATACACACACTTCATCACCCACTGATCTTTATGATTCATTAGGCAAAATGATGAAAGATTTTGAGCATATTAAATCCTCACACAAACTTCTAAATAAGGAAAACAGCCAGCTCAAAAGCCAAAACTCACAGTTGACTAAGGAGATGAGTACTCTAAGCCACATAGCTGATGAAAACACAAAGCTGAAGACTGAGAATGCCAAAATGATAGCAGAGATAGCTATTGTAGAAAAGAGGGAAAAAGACCTCAAAAATATGATTGTCTCATTTATAAAGGCATCCAAATCATTGGATGATCTTATCATGAGTCAAAACGAATGTGGAGATAAGACAGGCATATGATTCAATTCCTTTGTGCACAGTCAAACTCCAAGAGTGGTTGTGGAAAAAAGGATCTTCAAACAATGAAGCATCTCAAAAATCCAAAACACCAAATGTTGCACCCACATTCACTCCTAAGCACAATCACAAACAAACTGGCCTTGGATATAAAGGGAAAGGAAAATAGTCAGTTGAGTATGCTGAGAGGACATCTAAGAAGAAATCCAGCAGAGTTCCTCAGCAAACTCCAAACAGAAAATACTCTGTAAAAAGCAAACAGAGCTACCAAAAACCCCATAAATTTCATCAGAGAAATACATATGATGGGAATGGTAGAAACTATTCAAACCAAGCTGATTGGAACAATGTGAAATATCAACAAAGACCAATGGAATACAAGCCTAAATGACAAAGTCCTAAACCTCAGCGAAGGTCATTCCAAAGGGAAAAGAGCTATTATCCGCACACATATGCACCCAGCCACTACACTCAAAAACATCACAACTATCCCACGAAATCAATTGCTAAAACACACACACAGGCATACAGAAAAAAGAGACAGTTGTATGAACTTAAAACCCCCAAGCAATTTGCTAATGTGCACTATGATTATGGCACTGATAGATGGCAACCTCTTAGAGTCAAGTCCTTTGGCTATAGGTTAGTTGGATCATCTTATAGCACTAACCCCTCAGGACCCAGGCAAGTGTGGGTACCTAAAAACTAATTTCCTTGATTGCAGGTTCAAGGAACAGCTGAGTGCCAAGGAACCTGGTACATGGATAGTGGCTGTTCTAGACATATGACAAGAAACAAGAAAAATCTGTCAAGATTCAAGGAGATTAGAGGTGCAAAAGTCATATTTGGAGGAAATGAAGCTCCAGGAGAAATCAAATGCACATGATCTATCAAGAAGAATGGATTGGAAATCGAAGATGTTGCGTATGTTGAAGGCCTCAACTTCAACCTGTTAAGCATCAGTCAACTTTGTGACAAGGGCTACAATGTTGGATTCAATATGGGAGTGTGCCAGATCAAAGATGCTGAATCAAATGAAATAGTGCTGCAAGGATCAAGACAGAAGAATATGTATGTGGTAGATTGGTCCACTGCCACATCCACAGCTGAAGCAGAGTACATAGTTGCGGGCAGCTGTTGTGCCCAAGTCTTATGGATGAGACAACAGCTGAGAGACTATGAGATTAAGAAAAAGAGATTTCAATTATGTGTGATAACACTAGTGGTATTGCAATCATTAGAATCTTGTGTTGCATTCAAGATCAAAGCACATTGATGTCAGATACTATTTTATAAGAGATCATGTTGAAAAGAAAGACATCACTTTGGAATATATCTCAACTAATAAGCAGTTAGCTGACATATTCACTAAGCCTCTATGTGAATCAAGATTTGAAGATCTTAAGAATGAGCTAGGTTAATTGAGCTGAATTGACACTCAGAAGACTCAATCAGCAGAGAAAAGATGAGAACATGAAAAAAGAGCAAGTTTCACACATTAGCCGAGTGAAATAGCCACATCGAGAAGTCAGTTGTATCGAGTTAGCTGACAGCTGAGTCACTTAATGAAAAGAGAGAAGCAGAGTTAAGTCATATTTGATATAAGCTGAGTCATTTATGAACTAAGTGACAAAAATGCAGTCGTTTTAAATGAGCGGGAATGTTTTTAAGGATGACATCAGTAATAATAATGACGGTGCATAAAAAAAGCTACACAGTAGGCATATGATTGGATATAAATGCTGTTGCATTTAATGTGGGGAATTAAATGCGGTTTGACGTCTTAATCTGAACCATTGATCTCGATCAAAAATTCAAAATCCGTAGAATTGTCCTTTCATAACCCTTATATATATGGTTTTCAGTCTTCTCTCTCTTACTGAAACTGTTCATCTTCAAAGCAAAGGGAAAGCAAATTCTATTCTCTCTCGAAAATCCTAAGTTTACTCAAGCAAGTTCTTCAGTTCTTAATCGGTAAAACTCTTTGAAAATGGCACCAAAGATTGACTACGTTAAGCTCTCAAAGCAAATCCACTCAGGATCATTCGTATACTTCGAAGGAATGGTGAAGTAGGGTTCTGATGAAACCCTTGTTAAGAAGATCACTGAAATGATAGAAAAGTCAGGTCTCAAAGCTTTTCTAACCATGGAATACTCTCACACTTACCTAGAAGAGGTCGCAATGTTCTATGTCAATGCGGAGGTGCAGGACGAAGAAATCAAGTCTTCTGTCCACATCAAGGACATCAAAATAAGTGCTAAGGACCTTGCTGAGCACTGCTTATTGCCTTCTGAAGGGCTAAAGGAGATTCATGAAGCTGAGGTAGACTTGGCTGCTACATGGAAAAAAGTAGCCAAACCTGAGTGTGCTGCTAAGGTAGTCTACACAGCTGACAAGAAACTGCTGAGAGACGACTATCATAAGCTGATGGATGTCGTCTCCAAGTGTGTAGATATGAAGTTTGGCAGCTTCAACCAGCTGTCAAAGACCAAGCTGATCGCCATGGCTGCGATCATGCAGGGCAAAAAGGTTAACTGGGATGAGTTTGTCTACAGCAGACTCTGCCAGAATGTTTTGAACAAGACCTTCAAGGAAGATGATTTCTTTGGATGTTCTCTCGGATATGGCCTTGTGATTGGCCATCTGCTGGAAGTGAAGGGTATTGCTCTTCGTCATGGAAAACCCTTCCATGTGAACAAAAAGATATTTAGGGCAAATCTCTCAAGTGCCCAGAAGAGAGCCCATGCCAAGTGGACAGATACAAGTGAGGGGTAACAGCTGACCCCGAAGACACAGTTGTTACCCCTCCTCCAAAGAAGAAAGCTGCCTCAGCAGCTCAGAAGAATAAAGTTGCCCATGCAGCTAAGAAAAAGGATGCACCTACCCCTGCAGCCGAGTCCCCGCCCGTGCAGCTGAGTCCCCTAACCGTGCAGCCGAGTCACTGCCCCTGCAGCAGAGACTGAGAAGGAACCCCAAATTCCTTCTCTAGCCATAAGGAAGAACAGGACTGCCAAGACGAGAAAGGCAGCTGCCTCTAAGAAAACTCAGAAAGCCTTCACCTTTGGGGAACCTGAGGATGTTGAACCAGAGGTCCCACTGCTCCCATCTAGAAAACGAAGGTTGGTCAAGAAATCCGACCTTGAGAAGACAACTGAGTCTGCCACTCAGCTGGAAAAAGAAGTTAAGACTGCTGACATTCAGGAAGAGCAGTCTCCTGAAGTGATTGATGAATCCGCAAAGTCTGCTGAGGGCGATCAGCAGAGACCTATCGAAGACACACAGTGGTATCGTCATAACAAGCGAGGAAGTAAAGCGGCGAGACAATCCGAACCTACGATTGAAAAAGTTGTCTCTCCACCTGCTACTGATGATGCTGTAGGTGAGAAGGAGCAGAGTCTCTTGCATTCAATTCCTGAAAAATGAGGACAAGAAGACGAGGATGATGACGAAGATATAATCATGTACTCTCCACTGTATCCAGACATCCAGCGACGCCTACGAGAGTGGGGGGCATGGAAACTTGAGCACTCAAGGGTACAATTCACAAACCCTGAGTTTATTGATGAAGAAGAGGAATTGCTGCGATTTCTCGGCGTTGACACTGTGCTACAGGCCCTTAATGAAGAACATTGCATGGATAATCTTCACATCATCAGGGAGAAAGAAAAAGAAAACGTAGCTAAGGAAGCACAAACACTTGAGAAAGCCAAGATGTTTAAGTTTACTGGTTCTCACGACCACACTCATACACATCTCGATGTGTTCTCTGAAAGTGATGAGGATCCCACTGCTGCAGCAGAGAAGTCGGATATGCAGCATGCTCTGAGGGAATCCAGGCTAATGCACGAGCAGCAATTGTTTGAAGGACCAGGAGAGTCGTCTCAATCTCTCATGCAAATCGATCCTTTGGGAGTGGTGCAGCAGATTGCTACAGACATCGCTGCAGCCACGTCCCCTGTACAATCGGAGGATGAATCCAAGGTCACTGGCGATGACACTGGGATTTTGGGCACCCAAGTTGAGCCAACCCCTGAAGAAGGTGTTTTACCACCTTTGTTGAGCACTCAAAGGAATAGGCCGCGAGTCAGGAGCAGAGTGACCGCACTGTTAGTCACTCAGCTGGTGCGCCAGCTGAGGGGGAAGCTCTCTCCACCATAGCAGGGTTGTAGGATGTTGTGGAAGACTCAAACTTCCAGAAAGGAGGTAAAGTGGAAATAGAAAAAGAACCGCAACAAAGTGACATTGACGAAGCTCGGACAGTTGAGTCTGTCCCAGCTGAAGTGTCAACTGCTTTGAAGGCTAATGACACTATTCTTACTGTTGGGAAATTTATTTTATAGATTTTGATGGATGCCATGTAAAACTTAAACTAGGAAGTTGGCACCTCATTTTCCTTGTAATTTGCATTGTAATAGATAGAAATTTGGAAAAGCTGAGTCAAGTCAGCTACACCTGGGAATACAAGAAGTCAACTGAAGACTGAAGTGAAGACTCCACTGCGAGACAACTGAGTATGGCTAAGAAGGGAAGTCAAGAACTCGACTGAAGGCATATCATCTATGAAACAACTGTGTGAAGAGTCAGTCAAATCAACTCAAGAAGCCAAGTCTCTAGTTGAAGTGACAGATGAGTCATCAAATGATTGAAGCAGACTCAAGTCACCTGGGAAAAAGGCAGCTGCCAAGAGGAGTTAACTGAGATAAATCCATTGCACAGAAGTCAAGAACTTTACTTAATATAGTAATACCTCCATGCTGCCAGGTCTTAAAGTGCTTATCCAAGAAGCATGCAAACGGAATAAACCAATGGGAAGCACTGCACCTCGTGTCAGAACCTGAAAAGCTGCAAAGTCATTTAATACGAGGAATGGTCTACATCTCAATATTAAAGACCAAGAAAAGACAAGCCAACAATCTTAAGTGACTTTTGAAATTAGCCTATCTCTTCAACGGGCAAAATTTCAAAAGTTCACTATAAAAGGCTGAGGAAATTCATTGAGAAACGCAGACCTTGCACACCTAAGAAATCAAACATTATTCAATCTATTAACCTGCAAAATACTCTCAAGAATATTCAAGCAAATCCTCAAGCCTGAAACTCGAAGGAAATCGATCCAACACAAGTTGTGAAGGAAAGATAACTTCAAATTTGTTGAAGAGAAAACTTTTGAAGAATCAAAAGGGGTCTACTTTCCAAGAAGGATTGTAGGAAGGTTCAAGGTCGAACCAGTATCAAGTTATTGGAGAGCTTCGTGGTCAAATCCAAGATGTTGAGAAAGTGAGCTGAAGTAGCAAGACAACTGCCTTGCGAAGAAGCTGGGTCGGAAGAGAAGCGAGCTGTGTGACCAAGGTTGTCTCTAGACTGTTCACCACTTTGTAAACTAACCTATTACATAGTGGATTCCTCCAGGAGTTGGAGAAGAGAGGAGTAGAAGAATTACCCCATCTTTGAACCCATATAAAAATTAACTGCGTCATTTATTTTTCAGCACATTTATATTTCTGCATACTTACATCATATCTGCTGATAAACTTATATTTGCTATCCAACTGATAAATAAACATGTGCTAAAATCAAGTGTTAAAACAAGCTTAAAACAATTCAAAGGGTGTTAAGTCTTCCCCTGATAAAACCAACACAGCCAAGTTAAAGTTCATGTTAAACAGCTGAGTTATTCTATCAACAGCTCTATCGAGTCTGTTGAGTGGCTAACTCTGCTGAATAACCAACTTAGATGTCCTTCAACGACACAACTGTTTGAGTTAACTCTGTAATAGTTTTAAAAGGACTAAAATCGAAAAGTTGGTAAAGTTTATTCAACCCCCCTTCTAAACCTTACTTACACCCTCTTAGGACCTACAAGTGGTATCAGAGCGGTTGGTTCATTGAGCCTTCCGCACTGGTTACTGAACTAGATCTTTATCTTTTCAAAAAGTTTTAAACACTTGCATTTTCAAAATCTTTCATTTTTAACAAAGTTATTATCATGGAAGCAAATTTGACACGCATTTCTATGTTCACTGTTGAAGAATTTAATGATTGGAAAATTCGTATGCATGCTCATCTTTGTGCTCTACACGATGAAATGTGTTTTGTGATAGAGAATGGGCCATTGGAAATATTGAAAGTGAACACGGCTGTAAGAAGAGCTGCTGCAGCTGAAGGAGAAGAAGTTGCTGCTGAAGAAAGACCAGCCATGGTCGAAAAACCAAGGACTGAGTGGACAAATGATGACAAGAAAAGATACAACTTGGAAAATGTGGCCAAGGACATACTTTACAAGACTTTGGACAAAGTGATGTTCAACAAAGTCAAATCCTGCAAAACAACAAAAGAAATCTGGAATAAGCTAACTTTAATTTGCGAAGGATCAGAGCAAATTAACAAAAATAAATTGTCTGTTGCTGTTCAAAAATTTGAAAATTTCAAAATGTTTGCAGGTGAATCCATGGATGAGCTGGATGCAAGATTCACTGAAATCACAAATGAGCTTTCAGCTCTTGGGAAGGAATATACACAAAAGGAAATGTGTATGAAGATACTAAGAAGCCTCCCAGCTGAATGGGAAATGAAGACTATGGCTCTAAGACAATCAATGGATCTCTCAAAAACATCCAACCATGAGATATTCTCAGACCTCAAAGCCTATGAGTTTGAGCTGAGAAGAAAAGATCAAGAGGAGACAGATGTACCCAAGACAGCTGCACTAATAGTCAAGGATGGAAATAGAGTTGAACCAAAGGAAGCCATAGACCAGGAGAAGATTTCCTTAATGGTTAAAAGATTCAACAAGTTCTTCAATAAGAACTATAAAAGAAACAAGGGTGAAACCTCCAGGAGACATTCACTCCCTAAGTCAAGGGAAGAAAGGCCACCCAAGAGAGCTGAGCATCAAAGGGTTGAATATCAGAGAGCTGATAACCCAAGAACAGAAAGAGCTGATCAAAGAGCTAAAAACCTATGTTGGAACTGCAGACAACCAGGACATTTTGCAGTTGATTGTTCCTATCCACCAAATCCAACAAATATAGGAATGAAGAAAAGAAAGAAAAGTCTTGAGAGAAGAAGACAGAAAAAAGAAGAAAGCCATGTTGGCATTGAGATCACTTTCTTTGAGACAACTAAGTCTAAAGAAGCAACAGACTCAGAGAGTAGTGAAGCTGACTACTCAAGTGATTTTGAAGAAGAAGCCATGATTTGTATTATGGCTAAAGAATAAGATCAACCAGACCAAGAAGATGAGGTACACTCTAACTCATCTCATTCAGATTCAAGTGATAGTGATTGTGATACACACACTTCATCACCCACTGATCTTTATGATTCATTAGGCAAAATGATGAAAGACATTGATCACATTAAATCCTCACACACACTTCTAAATGAGGAAAACAGCCAGCTCAAAAGCCAAAATTCACAGCTGACTAAGGTGGTGAGTACTCTAAGTCACATAGTTGTTGAGAACACAGAGCTGAAGGCTGAGAATGCCAAAATGATAGCAGAGATAGCTTCTATAGAAAAGAGGGAAAAATATCTCAAAAATGTGATTGCCTCATTTACAAAGGCATCCAAATCATTGGATGATCTTATCATGAGTCAAAAGGAATGTGGAGATAAGACAGGCATAGGATTCAATTCCTTTGTGCACAGTCAAACTCCAAGAGTGATTTTGGGAAAGGATCCTCAAGCAATGAAGCATCTCAAAAATCCAAAACACCAAATGTTGCACCCACATTCACTCCTAAGCACAATCACAAACAAACTGACCTTGGATATAAAGGGAAAGGAAAACAACCAGTTGAGTATGCTGAGAGGACAACTGAGAAGAAATCCAGCCGAGTTCCTCAGCAAACTCTAAATAGAAAATACTCTGTGAAGAACAAACAGAGCTACCTAAAACCCCAGAAGTTTAATCAGAAAAATACATATATTGGGAATGGTAGAAACTATCCAAGCCAAGTTGATTGGACCAATGTAAAATATCAACAAAGACCAATGGAATACAAGCCTGAATGGCAAAGACCTAAACGGTAAAGACCTAAACCTCAGCAAAGGTCATTCCAAAAGGAAAAGAGTTATTATCAGTACACATATGCACCCAGGCACTACACTCAGAAATATCACAGCTATCCCAAGAAAGCAATTGCTAAAACTCACACACATGTATACAGACAAAAGAGACAGCTGTATGAACCTAAAACCCCCAAGCAATTTGCTAATGTGCACTATGATTATGGCACTGATAGATGGCAACCTCTTAGAGTCAAGTCCTTTGGCTATAGGTTGGTTGGATCATCTTATAGCACTAACCCCTCAGGACCCAGGCAAGTATGGGTACCTAAAAACTAATTTCCTTGATTGCAGGTTCAGGGAACAGCTGAGTGCCAAGGAACCTGGTACATGGATAGTGGTTGTTCCAGACATATGGCAGGAAACAAGAAAAACCTGCCAAAATTCAGGGAGATTAGAGGTGCAAAAGTCAAATTTGGAGGAAATGAATCTCCAGGGAAAATCAAAGGCACAGGATCCATCAAGAAGAATAGATTGGAAATCACATATGTTGCTTATGTTGAAGGCCTCAACTTCAACCTGTTAAGCATCAGTCAACTCTGTGACAAGGGCTACAATGTTGGATTTAATATGGGAGTGTGCCAGATCAAAGATGTTGAATCAAACGAAATAGTGTTGCAAGGATCAAGAAAGAAGAATATGTATGTGGTAGACTGGTCTACTGCCACACCAAGCACTTGTCTGTTAGCAAAGAGCACAGCCGAATCAAGTTGGCTGTGGCACAAGAAGCTGAGTCATCTGAACTTCAAAACAATCAACAAGCTTGCAAGGAGTCATCTTGTGGAAGGATTACCAGACTCAGTATACAAGAAAGAAAGTGTATGTGATGCATGCCAGATGGGAAAGAAAATAAAATCTTCATTCAAGGATAAGCCAAGTCCTTCTTCAACAAGGATATTACATCTGTTGCATATGGATCTATTTGGTCCAGTTGAACCAGCCAGCATAAGTGGAAAGAAATACACCTTAGTGGTGGTAGATGATTATTCAAGATATACATGAAAAATCTTCATGTGCAAAAAGAAGGAAACTTTGCTGAAGTTACCACAGCTGATGAAAAGAGCTCAAAATTAAAAGAGCCAAACCATTATAAAGATAAGGTCTGATAGAGGAACTGAGTTTGTCAATGGGATAATTACTCAGTATTGTGTTGAAAATGGTATTGCTCATGAGTTATCTACAGCAAGAACTCCACTGCAGAATGGAGTAGCTGAAAGAAGGAACAGAACTCTCAAGGAAGTCAGCAAGGACCATGTTAGCTAAAGTCGGATTGCCTAAGAGATTTTGGGTCAAGCCATTAACACAAAGATGTTATACTCAAAATAGATGCATGATAAATAGGCAATTAACCAAGACTCCCTATGAGATTTGGACAGGGAGAAAGCCAAATGTTGGGTACTTCAGGATATTTGGATGCAAATGCTTCATCCATAACAATGGCAAGGATAATTTGAAAGCTTTTGATGCTAAAGTCGATGAAGGTATCTTTTTGGGATACTCACCGAGAGCAAAGCCTATAGAGTCTCTTGAACAAGAGGACTATGGTCACAACAGTCTATCCATGTGGTTTTTGATGAACCCAATGTGAATGGAGAAGACATTGAAGAGTTAGGCCGACAAGTTTTGAATCACCAACTCGCAAAAGAGTCCTTATGTTGAAGCTGAAGTAAGAGCAATCAACCCAGATGAAGATGAGATAGTTGAATCTCAAAGACAGCTGGAAAGTCTACAACTGAATGAAGATGAAAGAGTTGTTCAAGACAACTTAGCTGCGAGACGGCTGAACCCAGCTGACTTGCTCCAACCTGATGTGAGATGGCTGAGAGACCATCCACCAGAGTTAGTCATTGAAGATGTAATAGATGGCATAAGAACCAGATCCAGAGCACAACATGAAGCAATGTTTACTTGCTTTATTTCCCAAATAGAGCCAAAAGATGTGTCTCAAGCATTGGACGACACACATTGGATTCAAGCCATGCAAGAAGAGTTGAATCAATTTGAAAGGAACAAAGTATGGGAATTGGTGCAGAGACCAACCCATCAAAATGTTATTGGCACAAAATAGGTTTTCAGAAACAAAATGAATGAGGAAGGGTCTATGGTGAGAAACAAAGCAATATGGGTAGCCAAAGGGTATTGCCATGAAGAGGGAATAGATTTTGAGGAAACCTTTGCTCCTGTTGCAAGATTAGAAGCAATAAGGATGTTTCTTGCCTATGTTGCACATAAGAACTTCACTGTGTATCAAATGGATGTAAAGAGTGCATTTCTAAATGGACTGCTAGAGGAAGAAGTCTATGTTGAATAACCTCCAGGTTTTGAGCAGAAGACTATTGGAGATAAGGTGTACAAGCTCAAGAAATCATTATATGGATTGAAACAGGCACCAAGAGCATGGTATGATACATTGTCTCAATTTCTACTGACAATGGATTCACCAAAGGCAAAGTGGACAGAACACTCTTCAAAATTCAAGATGGAGAGAGTATACTGCTTGTTCAAATATATGTGGATGATATCATTTTTTGATCCACAAATAAAGAGTTGTGTGATAAGTTCTCTAACCTCATGCAATGTAAATTTGAGATGAGCATGATGGGAGAGCTGACTTTCTTTCTAGGACTTCAAGTCAAGCAATTGAAGGATGGAACCTTCATAAGTCAAACAAAATACACCAGAGATTTAATGAAGAAATTTGGTATGGAAGAGAAGTATTTTGTGAAAATACCAATGAACACATCAGTAAAGATGGACATGGATGTAGATAGCAAGGCTGTAGATCAAACCAGATATCGAGCACTCATTGGATCTTTGCTCTACTTAACAGCCAGCAGGCCAGACATTACCTTTGCAGTAGATGTATGTGCAAGATTTCAATCTGCACCAAAGGAGAGCCACATGACTGCAGCTAAGAGAATCCTAAGGTATTTGAAGGGATGCCAGGAAGTTGGCTTATGGTATCCAGAGGAATGTGGATTCAAGCTTATTGGTTACTCAGACTCAGACTATGCTGGATGTAGAATTGATAGGAAGAGTACTTCAGGTACATGTCAAATGCTTGGAAATAGATTGGTTTCCTGGTTTAGCAAGAAGCAAAATTTGATAGCCACATCCACAGCTGAAGTAGAGTATATAGTTGCGGGCAGCTGTTGTGCCCAAGTCTTATGGATGAAACAACAACTAAGAGACTATGAGATTGAAGAAAAAGAGATTCCAATTATGTGTGATAACACTAGTGCTATTGCAATCACTCAGAATCCAGTGTTGCATTCAAGAACAAAGCACATTGATGTCAGATATCATTTTATAAGAGTTCATGTTGAAAAGAAAGACATCACTTTGGAATATATCTCGACTGATAAGCAGTTAGCTGACATATTCACTAAGCCCCTATGTGAATCAAGATTTAAAGAGCTTAAGAATGAGCTAGGGTTAATTGAGCTGAGTTAACACTCAGAAGACTCAATCAGCAGAGATAGTCGATGAGAAAATGAGAAAAGAGCAAGTTTCACAAATCAGCCAAGTGAAACAGCCATGTCAGAAAGTCAATTGCATCGTGTTAGCTGACAGCTGAATCACTTAATAAAAAGAGAGAAGCAGAGTTAAGTCAGATTTGATATAAGCTGAGTCATTTATGAACTAAGTGACAAAAACGCAGTCGTTTTAAATGAGCAAGAATGTTTTTAAGGATGACGTCAGCGTAATAATGATGGGTACAGTAAAAAGTTGCACAGTAAGCATATGATTGTATATAAATGCTGCCGCATTAAATGCGAGGAATTAAATGCGGTTTTGACATTCTAACCTGAGCCGTTGATCTCGATCAAAATTCAAAAACCAAATACATGTCTTTTCATAACCCTTATATATATACGTTTTTCAGCCTTCTCTCTCACTTACAGAAATTGTTCATCTTCAAGCAAGGAAAAAGCAAGCTATATTTCTCTCTCGGAAACCCTAAGTACTATGAAGCAAGTTCTTAAGTTTTAGTCGGTAAAATTTTCTGAAAATGGCACCGAAGTTCGATTTCGTCAAGCTCTCAAAAGCAAATCCACTCAGGAGCGTCAGTGGATTTTGAAGGCATGGTAAAGTAGGGTTCTGATGAAACCCTTGTCAAGAAGATCGCTGAAATGATAGAAAAGTCAGGTCTTAAGGCTTTTCTAACCATGGAATACTCGCACACCTACCTTGAGGAGGTAGCTCAGTTCTATGTTAACGCGGAAGTGCAGGACGAAGGGATCAAATCTTCTGTCCACCGCAAGGACATCATATGTGCTAAAGACCTTGTGGAGCACTATTTGTTGCCGACGGAAGGCATAAAGGAGATTCATGAAGCTGATGTAGACTTGGCTGCTGCATGGAAAGAGATAGCCAAACCGGAGTGTGCTGCCAAGGTGGTCTACACAACTGACAAGAAACTGCTGAGAGACGACTATCATAAGCAGATGGATGTCATCTCCAAGTGTATTGATATGAAGTTTGGCAGCTTCAACCAGCTGTCAAAGACTAAGCTGATCGTCATGGATGCGATCATGCAGGGTAAAAAGGTTAACTCGGCTGAGTTCGTGTACAGCAGACTCTGCCAGAATGTGATGAATAAGACTTGCAAGGAGGATGGATCTTTTGGAGGATCTCTTGGATATGGCCTTGTGATTGGCCACCTGCTGGAAGTGAAGGGTATTGCCCTTCGACATGGCAAACCCTTCCATGTCAACAAAAAGATGTTCTAGGTTAACCTCTCTGCTGCCCAGAAGAGAGCCCATGCAAAGAAGGCGGACACGAGTGAGGGGGAATCAGCTGATCACGAGGACACAGCTGCTACCCCTTCTCCAAAGAAGAAAGTTGCCCCTGCAGCACCGAAGAAGAAGGCTGCCCCTACAACTAAGAAAAAGGATGCACTGTCCCCGCAAATAGAGTCGCCCGCCCATGCAAAATGAGTCCCTCGCCCCTGCAAATGAGGCTGAGAACGAACCCCAAATCCCTTCTCCAGCCATACGGAAGAAGAGGACTGCCAAGTCGAGAAAGGCAGCTCTATCTAAGAAGGATACTCAAGTTCCCACCGGTGATGAAACCATCAATTTGAACCCGGAAGTCCTCCTGGTTCATCCTGAGAAAAGAAGAAAGCAGTTAATCGTGAATTGGAGAAGACAGTTGAATCTGCAACTCAACTGAAGAAAGCATCTGAGACTGCTGACTCCCAGGAAGTGAAGCCTCCTGAAGTAATCGATGATTCGACTAAGTCTGCTGATGATGTGCAGCAGATACCATCCGAAAACCCATCTATGCGAGACAAAGAGGAAGTATAGCGGCGAGACAATCAACCTTCGATTGAAAAGGTTGTCTCTCCACATGCTACAGATGTTGCTGAAGGCGAAGAGAGCAGAGTCTCTTACCTTCAATTCCTGAACAAGGAGAGCAAGAAGAAGAAGATGATGATGACAATGTCATCATGTACTCTCCACTATATCCAGACATCCAGAGACGCCTACGAGAGTGGAGGGCATGGAAACTTGATCACTCAAGGATGCAGTTCGCTCATCCTGAGTACATTGAAGAGGAAGAAGAGTTGCTTCATTTTCTTGGGGTTTCGACTGTTCGACAGGCCCTTGACGAAGACAACTGTATGGATCTCCTTCGCTTCATTAAAGCTGATGAGAAGGATAAGGTTGAGAAGGAAACCTGTGCACTAGAAAAGTCCAAGATGTGCATGTTCACTGGTACTCACAAGCATACTCATGAAACTCTTGTTGAGTACACGGACAGTGACAAGGACATGGATCCCATTGATATAGTAGAGAAGTCAGATGTTCAGCAGGCTCTAAGGGAATCAAGACACATGCACGAGCAGCAATTGGTTGAAGGACCGGGAGAGTCATCTCAATATCTCCTGCAGACCGACCCTATGGGAGTAGCCCAGCACATTGCCTCAATCGTTGTTGCAACCACGTCCCCTGATCAATCTGATGATGGATCCAATGGCATTGGCAATGAAACTGGTACCTTGGGCACCCAAGTTGAGATAACCCCTGAAAAAGGTGTTTTACCACCTGCCCCAGTGGCTGAGCACTCAACAGAAAAAGCCGCGAGTCTGGAGAAGAGTGACCCCACCATTAGTCACTCAGCTGGTGTGCCAGGTGAGGGGGAAACTCACTCCACCACAGCAGGGTTGGAGGTTGTTGTGGATGACTCAAATTTGGAGAAAGGAGGCGAAGTGGAAATCGAGAAAGAACCACAAAGAGAGTGACATTGACGGCTCGGACAATTGAGTCTGTCCCCAAATGAAATGTCTCTTTGCTTTGAAGGCTAATGACGTTGTTCTTACATTCGAGGCATAGGATGGAGATGCCCCGGGAGTTAACACTGGGAAGTGAAAGTGCAATCCAAGGGGTTGAGACTCCAATGGATGCCATGATCGAAGACCCCAAGACAAACCGCAATCGTCGGGGGAACGTTGAAGGCCTCGCAGCAGCTTGAGTCTGCCGGAGGTATTGAAGGCCTAAGGGAGGTTGAGACTTCCCTAGGTAAGGGTGAAGAAACACGAGAACATTCCTCCAGTTCAATGCGCAAATAGAATAGAAATAAGCACACTTCATGACTCCCAGAGAACTTAGACACATCATTCTTGGGGTCCAAGATGAAGCCGAGTCCACTCGATTGCAAATCCAAAGGACCCGGTGAGGATGTTCTCAAAACAACGAGCCGCTAAGTGACAAAGTCGCTCGTCGAAATTTAATTTCGATGATGAGCCAAGCCCACGTCTCATCATCATCCGATGATGCTTGATGATGCAAAGAGGAACCGATTATCCATTTAGAAAAATCTATCGAGACCGAAGACGTTGTTAAGACAATCGAGGCTCGCCACCGGGCAAAATCTCTCAATTGCCCCACCGAGACACACGATCTACTATGCAAGCTTCCACAAAATGGCAGCAGAACGACTACACTAGCTCAAATCACAGGCTTCCACAAACCGTGACCACTTTGCCGATGAAGCTACCGGGCCGAGGCAAATAGAGTTGCATCGTCACAGCACAAACCTCACAAACCATCCCATATGTGAGTGATGATGCCTTTCCAAAGGTATTTCCTTTCACGCCGATCCTACCAGATTTGGAAGAAGAGACATTTGTTGAACAACGAAGATTCTCTCGTAAGAGAAGATCCAATCATTACCACTGACACCATTGTTCCAGCCGAGTTTAACTTTGCTGAAGAGTGGCCTGCAACTGAATCAAGTGAGACAGCTGAGTTTCGTGAGATCTTCCAGAAGATTTGTGAAGAGATTGAGAAGATTGAATGGCATCAGGCCTCCCTCGAGTTAAGACTGGACAACAGGGATGCTACCCTCACAGCAGACTTGAGAGGGATAGTGGTGCGGATCCAAGAATGGTCTCAACAGCAATCTGTCATGCGACTCGAACAAGTTCATTATTTCAAAGCACTATATGGTAGAATGCTCGTCTGGATGGATGACAATGCTGATCTGAAGCAAATGATGTAGGCATATATCGAAAGGTTACACGAGTCTCACAAAACAAAAATGGAGTTGTTGCAAGAATTCCAAAGAAAAGAAATTTTGCGCCTTGAGAACGCAATGAATGACAAATTCAGCCTACTCATGGCTGAAATGAAGTTGGTGGTAGCCGAGTCCAAGGCAACTCGCTCAGAATTTCGGACGGCTTATACTGCAGCAGACTCCAAACAATCTTCCGCTCTCAGAAGACTCGATTTCATGCTTGAAGGCATGTTCCCTGGGGTCCCTCTCTCCTTTGATGATGCCAAAAAGAGGGAAGAGGAGTCCCTAAGGAAATTGAAAGAAGAGAAGCTGAAGGAATTTGCAGCTAAGAAGATTGCAGTTGAGACGAAGAGAAAGCCAGCTGAGGGGGAACGTTCGAAAGATCTCACGTTAATGATTGTTGAAACCCCTCAGCAGGGTCAAATTACTGCCTTCATCTTGAGCAAACTCCCCATAACCCTACCCATTGGGCACTCTGATGTGCCAATGTCAGAGAAAAGGCGAATTATCGAAGCATGGATTGAAGAGTTCGACAAAAAGACGGATGCTCGCATCGAAGAAGTAATGAAATAGTATGGTGGCATTCCGGCAGGGAAAGATCAAGATGCTGCACCTAACAATGGATCCGAGCCGAGATCTGTTAAAGAATTCCAAATGCTCAAATCCGAAGGCTATTTTCAGGGAATGTCACTAGCCCAAGCCTGGGATTTGCATTGGGATAAGGGTCTTGCATTGTGCGAAGAAGCAGAAAAATAGTAGACTACCAGCAGCCACTCAGCTGGTAAGCAGAAGACTCTTGTACAGTATACACCCAGTGGAGGAGAAAGAAGTGGTGGTGGTGGAAGAGGTTTTCGACCTCTGCCACAACCCAAAAATATTGAATATGTAGATCCCGGAAAGAAGGGGAGGATCTACTGGCTAGATATGATGAAGTGGCAAACCTGGAAGTGGCAAGGAAGAATGCAGAGGCTGTAAGAAGACAGGAAGAGGAGAATAGCAGGCAAACAGAGCTATGGCTAGAGAGGAAGCGAAATGATGATGCCTCCAAAAGTGCGTATGAAAAGAAGAAGAAAGCTGAAGAAGAAGAAAGAAAAAGGAAGAGACATGATGACTTCGAAAGAGCTGAAGAAGATAGAGGAAGGAAGCAGCGAAGGCGATGAAGTGTCGTTGCAAACCCCTTCATGTATATTACTTATGTAAATACATTTTTGTAAGTCATCTGTAATACTTAGTGAATTTCTCTGTAGCTTTTCACTTTGTATTTATTCATGTATCTTAGCATAGATGTATGTATTCTGCTTTGATATAAAGATGCTCTGATACCAAATATAAACAGCTGTGTAAAGGACAAGAATGCTATGATCAATAAAACGATCTATTTAAGCATACATTCTTTGTTACTGCATTGTCTGTATGTATCTTTGCTGCTTACATGTTGTTTAATGTTTTTAAGTTTTGGCATCATCAAAAAGGGGGAAATTGTTGGGAAATTTATTTTATAGATTTTGATGGATGACATGTAAAACTTAAACTAGGAAGTTGGCACCCCATTTTCCTTGTAATTTGCATTGTAACAGATAGGACTGGATAAGCTGAGTCAAGTCAGCTACGCCTGGGAATACAAGAAGTCAATTGAAGACTGAAGTGAAGACTCCGCTGTGAGACAGCTTAGTATGGCTAAGAAGGGAAGTCAAGAACTCGACTGAAGGTGTATCAGCTGTGAAACAGCGGTGTGAAGAGTCAGTCAACTCAACTCAAGAAGCCAAGTCTCTAGTTAAAGTGACAGATGAGTCATCAAATGATTGGAGCAGACTCAAGTCACATGGGAAAAAGGCAGCACCCAAGAGGAGTTAACTGAGATAAATCCGTTGCACAGAAGTCAAGAACTTTACTTAATATAGTAATACCTCCATTCTGCCAGGTCTTAAAGTGCTTATCCCAGAAGCATGCAAACGGAATAAACCAATGGGAAGCACTGCACCTCGTTTCAGAACCTGAAAAGCTACAAAGTCATTTAATACGAGGAAGGGTCTACATCTCAAGATTAAAGACCAAGAAAAGACAAGCCAACGATCTTAAGTGACTTTTGAAATTAGCTTATCTCTTCAACGGGCAAAATTTTAAAAGTTCACTATAAAAGGCTGAGGAAATTCATTGAGAAAAGCAGACCTTGCACACTTGAGAAATCAAGCATTATTCAAGCTATTAACCTGCAAAATACTCTCAAGAATATTCAAGCAAATCCTCAAGCCCTCAAACTCGAAGGAAATCGATCCAACACAAGTCGTGAAGGAAAGACAACTTCAAATCATTGAAGAGGAAACTTTTGAAGAATCAAAAGGGGTCTACTTTCCAAGGAGGATTGTAGGAAGGTTCAAGGTCGAACCAGTATCAAGTTATTGGAGGGCTTCGTGATCAAATCCAAGAGCTTGAGAAAGTTAGCTGAAGTAGCAAGGCAGCTGCCCTGTTAAGAAGCTGAGTCGCAAGAGAAGCCAGCTGTGTGACCAAGGCTGTCTCTAGACTGTTCACCGCTTTATAGACTGATCTATTACATAGTGGATTCCTCCAGGAGTTGGAGAAGAGAGGAGTAGAAGAATTACTCCATCTTCGAACCTCTATAAAAATTAACTGTCATTTATTTTTCAGCACATTTACATTTCTGCATACTTACATCATATCTGCTGATAAACTTATATTTGCTATCCAACTGATAAATAAACAAGTGCTAAAATCAAGTGTTAAAACAAGCTTAAAATAATTCAAAGGGTGTTAAGTCTTCCGCTGATAAAACCAACACATCCAAGTTAAAGTTCAGGTTAAACAGTTGAGTTATTTTATCAACAACTCTATCGAGTCTGTTGAGTGGCTAACTCTGCTGAATAACCAACTTAGCTGTCCCTCAAGGACACAACTGTTTGAGTTAACTCTGTAATAGTTTTAAAAGGACTAAAATCGAAAAGTTGGTAAGGTTTATTAAACCCCCCCCTAAACCTTACTTACACCCTCTTGGGACCTACATTTACAAATCGAGGCACGGATGGAGATGCCCCGGGAGTTAACACTGAAAGTGAAAGTGCAATCCAAGGAGTTGAGACTCCTATGGATGCCATGGTCGAAGATCCTAAGACAGCTGCGACTATCGAAGGGAATGTAGAAGACCCTAAGACAGTTGAAACTGTCGAAGGGAACACTGAAGGCCTTGCAGCAGTTGAGTCTGCTGGAGGTATTGAAGGCCTAAGGGAGGTTGAGACTTCCCCGGTAAGGGTCAAGAGATACGAGAACATTCCTCCGATTCAAAGCGCCAAAATAGAAAAGGAGATAAGTGCACTTCATGACTCCCATGAGAACTTAGATATATCATTTTTGGGTCGAAGATGAAGATGAAGCTGAGTCCACTCCGATTGCAAATCCTAAGGATCCAGCTGAGGATGTTCTCAAAATTAAGAGCCAGCTAAGTGACAAAGCGGCTCGTACAAAATTTAACTTCGATGATGAGCCAAGCTCACAGGTCTCATCATCATTCGATGATGCTGATGATGCAGCAAAGGACCAGGTAATTAATTTAGAAAAATCTACTAAGATCGAAGAAGTTATTAAGACAGCTGAGGCTCAGTCAGCTGGGCAAAGCAATCCAAAAGCCCCAAAATGAAACCGAGTCAATCACAGAGGCTTCCACAAAGTGCGAGAATGTAACGACTACACCAGCTCCATCATAGGCTCCCACAGTTGTGAACGTTGCCGATGAAGCTACCGCGGCTGAGGCAAATATAGCTCAGTCATCGCAGGCACCAACCTTGCAAACCATCCCATACATGCGTGATGATGCCTTTTAGGAGATGTTTCCTTTCACAAAGATCCTACCAGAGTTAGAAGAAGAGACCGCCGCTGAACAACGAAGATTCACTGTAAGAGAAGATCCAATCATCCCCACTGACACCATTGTTCCAGTAGATTTTGACTTTGATGAAGAGTGGCCTGCAGCTGATTCAAGTGAGACAGCTGAGATTCGTGAGGTCTTCAAGAAAATCTGTCAAGAGATTGAGAAGATTGAAAGACATCAGGCCTCACTAGACTTAAGACTGGACATCAGGGATGCTAACCTCACAGCCGACTTAAGAGGGATAGTAGTATGGATCAGGGAATGGTCTCAACGGCAAACTGCCATGCGACTCAAACAAGTTCGTTATTTCAAAGCATTATATGGCAGAATGCTCGTTTGGAGTGCTGACAACACTGATATCAAGCAAAGGATGCAAGCTTACATCGAAAGGCTACACGAGTCTCACAAGACTGAAATGGAGCTGCTGCAAGAATTCTAGAGAAAAGAAATTATGCGCCTTGAGAACACAATAAAATGAAAAATTCAGCCTGTGACAGCCGAGTCCAAGGCAACTAGCTCAGAGTTTCGAACAGCTTATGCTACAGCTGACTCTAAACAAAATTCAGCTCTAAGCATACTCGACTTCATGCTCGCAGGCATGTTCCCTGGGGTCCCTCTTTCCTTTGATGATGCCAAAAAGGGGGACGAGGAGTCCCTAAGGAAATTAAAAGAAGAAAAGCTAAAGGAAACTGCAGCTGAGATGAAGGGTAAAGCAGCTGAGGGGGAAAGTTCGAAAGATTTGACGTTGATGATAGCTGAAACCCCTCAGCAGGGTCAAATTACTGCATCCATCCTGAGGAAACTCCCCGTAACCCTACCCATTGAGCACTCTATTGTGCCAATGTCGGAGAAAAGAAAAATCATTGAAGCAGGGATTGAGGAGTTTTCTAAAAAGCAGGATGCCCGCGTTCAGGAAGTGTTGAAACAAAGATGCGGTGGACTTCGGTTGGAAAAGATCAGGATGCGATTCCTGACAATGGATCTGAGCCTAGATCAGTTGAAGAATTCAAAACGCTTGAATCTGAAGGCTATTTCCAAGGAATGACTCTAGCCCAAGCCTGGGATTTGTACTGGGAGAAATGTCTTGCATTGTGTGAAAAAGTTGAAAAGCAGCAGACTTCCAGCAGTCACTCAGCTGGTAAGCAGAAGACTCCCGTGCAGTACACACTCAGAGAAAGAGGAAGAAGTGGTGGTGGAAGAGGTTCCCAACCTCGACCAAAACCTAAGAATGTTGAATATGTAGATCCTGAAAAGAAATGGATGATCTACTGGGTTGGGTATGATGAATTGGCCAATCTGGAAGTGGCAAGAAAGAACGCGGAGGAAGTAAGAAGACAAGAAGAGGAGAACCAAAGGCACACTCAGCAATGGCTCGAGAGGAAGCGAAGGGATGATGCCTCTAAACGAGCTTATGAAAAGAAGAAGAAAGTTGAAGAAGAAGAAAGAAAAAGAAAGAGAGCTGATGACTTCGAAAGAACTGAAGAAGAAAGAAGGAGGCAGCGAAGGCGTTGAACGTTATAAAATATTGTTGACCATTACAAGCAACCGTAGGAAATGTGTATAAGTTCTAAGACGTCTGAAGTCCTGTTGGCTACAAATCTCCTATTATTGGTTTGTTTTCCCTTAATACAATTAACACAAATATCAAAGTCTGTAAAGTCTAAGGGATCGAGAATCTTGTCTGACATAAGTCTTTCAATTCTTCTTTTGGAGATATGACCCAATCTCTTGTGCCATAACGTAGCTGAATTCTCATTGGTTAATTTTCTTTTTACACCTCATATATATAGATGCACGGATTCATTAAATGAAGCAATAGTATCCATCACATAAAGATTATCATAACCAGATAAAGAACCAGACCTAACCAATTTTGAATCATGAAACAAACTAAATATCTCATTTCCAAATGAACAAGAATAACCAAAGTTGTCCAAAACAGAAACAAAATTCAAATTCCGTCGTAAAGATGGTACTACAAATGTCTCATCAAGATCCAAATAAAATCCAGTCTTTAATAATAATCTAAATTTTCCTATTGCTTCAACTTCAACTGTCTTGTCGTCGCCCACATAGATGTATCTTTCACCATCACTTGGTTTTCGGCAATTAAATCAACCCTGCATAGACACACTGATATGAGTTGTTGCACCAGAATCTATCCACCAAGTGTGTCTAGGAACTAAAGTTAAATTAACCTCAGAACAAACCAAATTAAGTAGCATACCTTTCTTAGCACGCCAAGCGTGATAGTTTGTACACTGCTTTTTTACATGTCCTTCAGCTCCACAGAAGTAACAACCCGCGATACCCGCCATCGTCTGCTAGTACCTACCTTCATGCGCTAGGTGCCTTTTGTTGTTTCTTTTGTGGTGCCGTCTTTGCAGCTTCCTTATCCTTCTTTATTTTCAATCCCTAACCCTTATCTTGGAAGTTGAGGCAATATTGGCACTTTCCATCTTGTCTTGCTTCAACCTTTCCTCTTCCTGGACACAGTGTGTGATGAGTTCATTCAGAGACCATGTCTCTTTCTGACAGTTATAGCTCACCTTAAACTGGTTAAATTGTCCCGGAAGAGATATTAAAACCAAATGCACTAGCAAGTCTTCAGAGAGTTCTAGCTTAAGTGCTCTTAACTTTGAAGCAGTATGAGACATCTCCATAATGTATTCTCTGATATTGCATTTCCCTCCATACCTCAATGAAATCAGATTTGTCAAGAGCGTACCAATTTCAGCCTTTTCATTCTTGACAAACTTTTTCTCAATATCCGCAAGGAATTCCTTAGTTGTAGTAATTTTCTCAGACATAGTGCCCCTGAATGCTTCTGGAATGGATTTCTTCATGATCATCATATACATGCGATTCGATTTCTACCACCTTTCCATATCACTCTTTTCATCTGAAGTACTTTTATCTGTAAGAAGGGGTGGAGAGTCAGTCCTTATCGCAAGGTCGAGGTCCATGACTCTGAGAATTATCAAAAGGTTCTCTTGACATGACTTGAAGTTAGTGCCATTTAGCATAGGAATTGAGTTGATGTTGGCAGTAATATTAATATTGGTAATTCCCATTTCAAGATATCGACACTCCATCAGTATTTCATCTTTGGACAAAATATTAACTTGTAATTAATATCTTGGTGCAGTAATCAAACATGATAATAAGAACATATCAAACAATAAATCTTCCTTTGGGCCGATTTAATGTTCATACATAAACCAAATAATTATCACGAGCTTATTACCACAGGCGCACGTGCAATTCTGATAAATATCCACCTTCCTTGGACCGGTTGATATTCACATAAGTTACACGCGCACAACATTTTATATTTCAAAACAAATTAATTTACACAAGAGAGGTCACTTTGGTGACATGTTGCTTCAATTAATTCATCTCAAAATATATAAATCCATACCATTATTCGAATTTAAAATCCAAATTTCAAGATCAAACTTAATTTAGGGTTTTCCATATTATTTAAGGCCAATTTTAAAAATAAACAAACTTTAATAAGCCCCAAATTAAAACCTTTTTAAATAAAACCCTAAATTTTCTGAAACTAGAATGGGCCCGAAATAAAAAGAAACAAACAGATTTACACCACATGCCAAATTTTCTAAAAATTGCAATTGACCCCAGAAAATTTCTGAATTTGGGCAATAGAAGTCTTCTTTCTCAAACACCCAAACTGCAATTGGGTTTCAACTTTCTGAATTTTTCTTTTTAATCCTAAAATCCTTCAAATAAAAAAAATCAAGGAAAAAATATATTGTGGTGATGGGTATGTCAAGGAACAGCCATAGATTCAATACAACTATTCCTATAGAATACCAATTCTGAAACCGTAGTAGATGACGAAAAGGGAATAGAATAATCCTTAATGCTATTAAATATTAATGCAGTTAAAAATTGCACGCCCACGAAATTCTTTTCAAAACCAAATTCATCAATTTGTAGACAATACGGAAATCCGAAAACAATAACAATCCACGGATGTTAAAAAGAAAGACGCACTTAAGTACCCGTATCCAATTTTTCTGAATTTCAACAATAGCTGAAGAATCGAAAAATAAATTTTCATAACGGGATTCACAATAATAGTATCCCAAAGTTTGAGTCCACAATTCGAAAAATCTGAACACAAATATGGATCGAAGATTAATTCGATTCTTAATAACCCAATATGAATTAGCTCTGATACCACTTGTTGGAATAAACTTTAGTGAATTAATCACTTTAACCCAGGAGCGTTCATATCGAATTATCAAGAATCAAAACTAGATCGCGGAAGCGTACCTGAATCCATAGCATATGGTTTTGGGATCTGGCCTTCTAGATCTACACGTCTCGAAACTTTTCAGAGAACCCTTTAGTTTTCTCCGTATGTTTCTTTCTGACGATGGGATAGCAGAATAGAATCTCGTAGACGTATGACCTAGGGACCATAACCCTTATATAACTGTGTTGTATTGGGTATCATATTTTAGCCCATCATTAAAATATGAATAACTCATTAAGTATCTATACATTAAAGGCTCACACCCTATTAGATACATTAAAGCCCAATTCCTTAAACCTTATTTGATCACTTATAAAATGGGCTTATCCTTACTTGACAGTCCACAATACATAGTTATTTTACATATAAGCCCAATATTGGATTAAAGATCCAACATTTTGATTTTCAAATAAATTATTAGAATATTTGAGTCTTTGACCAAGGAATGGTAGAGACAATTGAATATTTAATGTGAACTGCATAAAAGTTTGGAAGATTTTGGGCCATTTTTGAAATTTGAGAGTTGCAGGTTGAAGCTGGAAGTTTTTTCTTGGGTGTTTTGGGCTGAAAATGAAAAAAACTTGGGCTCAAACTGATTTTCATTAGGAAGTAAAAAAAAAAATTGGCCCCCAAAAACTTGGAGCCCTAGGCTGGAGCCTGTTGGACCTACCCTCAAATTCGGCCCTAGTCCTATACCAGTCCTGTTCGGGATGTACCATCTCCATTTCTATCCCCGCTCATTACCTGCATCTCTATTTATCCCAATATCGTTTAATTTTTCTAGAACTTACGTTAAATTGATAATAACTATAAACATTGATTTTATCTCATGGTTTTCCAAATTCATTTTTTAACTTGTCGTTATTGAATGTATAGTTGATCATTAAGTACACACCCCAATTGCACAATGTGCATATAAAAATTATATTATTAATTCAAAATAAAGGGACATTTAATTTGCATCAAATGAAGCATCGCAATTACATATTGAGCTCATTCAGTAAACAAAATTGACTAACAGTTGAAATTCCTACAAACGCAGCGTCGTGGCTTGGGTCCTTGAAATTCACAAATTCCAACAGGGTACCCTATTGGGATACAAACACGAGTTTTGCAGTCGTCATCATTGTAGCAACCTCCCTTAATAAGTTCACAGGTTTTGCCCATGCTCTCCCCTGCAAATTTTAAAGATATCAAAATTAAAACCCTATATATATTAATTAGTTACATTCACATTGTCTATTTTATTTCTTTAAGAAGAAAATCATTTATTAGCAGTAGGTATAAAATGTTTTGATTTTTTTTCATTTATTTAAATAATTCTTAATTGCAACAAAAATATAGAAAACTTGAAGTGAAAGGGATATTTAGTTTGTGCTTTGGTGGAAGACAAACTGTAGATGTCACTTTGTCAGGTTTTGTTGATTAGCGCAAAACAAACCTAACGAGAAATATGTAGGTAAGTAGTAAAAATTATATCGGATCTAAAGATGCGACAGAATTCCGACCAACAAAAATTGTAGGTAAAATCGTTGTAAGTAAAATATTATCGACTAATCCAAAAAAAATTAGTAAATACGTAAATATTTACACGTTAAATTTAAAGATTGTTGGTGCTTTGTCGAAAATTGATCGGTATATATAATATGAGGGAAAATAATATTTTTTTATTGCTATTTTGTAGCTAACTGTAAAATCTTAGGGCAAAAACCATTTTTGTTGGTAAATTGTATAAGAAAACTGGAAGTTTATTTGTAATGACTCTCAAAATTATATATTTTATTTTTAATACAGAACAAGATATATACTAACAATAATATAACAATAAAAAGGTAGTGATCATGTCGTTTTATAGTGGATCCCATTTTGTTTAGGAGAAAAAAAATAATATATAGTAAAATAAAAATATTTTCCCAATGCAGTATTAACAAAAAATCAATTTTTTGTTAGAAAACGAGCATAGAGGAAAAGGACTTACGAGAGGCGAAAACAAAGACCAAGAGAAAGACAAGGGTAAACAAGCTTTTAGCCTCCATAATTGTCAATTCTTGTTGTTCACTCTCAACAATCATGGAATATCGTCCAGGCATGTCAAATTTATAGCAATATGACAGAAACCCTTATTAAGAGAAGATCTGGAGTTTTACTGACACTAATTTTGAATCGAAAGTTGCATTAATTGATTTATCACAAAAACCATGAAGTAAATCCCATTTGCATAAACATAGTAGAATCTTGGGCATATGGCTATAATAGTATAATTAAATGTAAAATGTTGAAAGTTGGTAGAAATTGGATTTTTACCCAATTTTAGATGATAATTTATGTGGATTTTATTAAATATAAAAATAAGTTTATTAAACCTAATCTATATGTTAAGTATATTTAGTTTTTTTTCAAAATTAATTTTCGAGTTAATGAAAAACCAATACATAAAGTAAGCCATGTAAAATATGTGAATGCATACTAACTTCACAACACCCAGTATGTTAGCAATTGGTATTATGATTTTAGTTTAGAGCTTATTAGAATAACACTTATCTGTTACACATAATTTGTTGTTATAAATTTGTTTGTAATTGTTATAAGATATCCAAAATACTAATTAGAAATACTAAAAAGGAAATTCAAAATTTAGAAGAGTATCATACAAATAGTTCACTTGAAATTCTGAAAAACTTCTTTGACAACTACGTCATTTGTTGTGGAGTATTTGTTCCTCTTTTCTGTATTTTATTTGATACGTATAATATAATATAATAATTTATAAGATAACAAATTTAAAGGATATAATAAATTAAAAGATAGCAAATTTAAAATATAGTGTAGATAAGATCCTTGATTTTTGGGTTATTTGTCATCTTTTAAATTTGTTATATTTTAAGTTCAATAGAAAAAGATTTCAAGCATGAAAAACGCGTAAAAATTCTAAAAAATAGTAATGTATCTTTTACAATCCAATAAAAATATATATTTTATTTTAAAAATGCTTGCTTTCTGCATCTTATTTGAAACGTAAAATATAATATAATAATTTAAAAGATAATATAATCCTTTATTTTAATAAATATAAAGGATATGCTAAATTAAAAGATATTATATTTAAAATATAGTGTAGATAGAATCATTGATTTTTGGGTTATTTGTTATCTTTTAAATTCGTTATCTTTAAAAATTGGTATCGTTGAAGTTCAATAGAATTTTTTTTCTAAGTATGAAAAATGTGTAAAATTCCTAGAAAATAGTATCGTATCTTTTAGAATCCAATAGAAATATATTTTTTTCTTTTAGATCTGTTATCTTTTAAATTCAATAGAGAAATTTTCCAAACATTAAAAACGTATAAAAATTCCTAATAAATAGTAACATATTTTTTAGTTACCAATAAAAATAATTTTTTTCTGAAAATATTTGTTTCTTGCATTTTATTTGAAACATAATATAATATAATATAATAATTTAAAAGATAACAATTAAAAGATAGCGTAAATAGAATCCTTGATTTTAAAAAATTTGAAGGATATAATAAACTAAAAAATAACAAATTTAAAATATGGTGTAGATAGAAATCCTTGATTTTTGGGTTATTTGTTATCTTTTAAATTTGTTGTTTGGATTATTTGTTATCCTTTAAATTTGTATATAGAATTGCCATGTGGATAAATATTAATCCGCTATGTGGAATTGGAAGAATAAGAAGTTGACAAATGTCCAAGATAAATAAAGTGAAGACATGTATCAACTTTATTTTTCCTTTTAGTATATAGGGTAGATTTGAGAGCACTTTTTAAATGGACTTTTGGATCTAAAAGTATATTTTCCATAATAATAGTTGTTTTGTGATTAATATATAATAAACTTTTGGATAAGTCACTTCTACAAAAAGCCCAATCCTGATAGAAGACAGATTTGAGACTTTTTGAAAAGTTACTTATTAAGAAGTCAATTTTCTAAATGAACTTTCATAGAAGTGTTCCTAAACATTCACTTAATTGTTTAATATTTTCAAGTATTCTGTCCATTTATGAGGCAAAATTACAAATTTTGTCATTTAACTTTAGGGGAGTGTCAAAATTGGTCATGTGCATTTTTAAATTTTTACTTAGTCCTATTAGTGTTAAAATTGCTCAATCTTAGTTCATTTTCTTTTCGGAATGTTGCAAATCCATCGGAAATTGGTGTGTGACTCGCACGTGGGGCCCAAAAATTGAGGATTTTTTGATTTCCGATTATTTTTGGTGACCTAGCAATCTATACTAGGGGTATGCATGTTACGGTATATATATGGTTCGGAGATTCCAAAATCTACAAAACCGTATCAAAGTTCGGTTATTTCAAAAATTAATATCCGGAACCGTACCGTGGATTAAAAAATATTCGTATCATATCAGCATACTCCCCCCTCCCCCCAAAACAAAAACAATTGGGGCAGTTCGACACGGATACTCAATTCTAATAGAACCGTTTAGTCTGGAACAAAGAATCGAACAATCGAAGATTATTCATGCTTTAAAAAGAGACAAAAAATAAAAAGGAGTGATCAACATGAAATTATTAATTAAATTCTACTTTAGCTATTTAATCCATCACCCAAAAATATAAATCATAATTGTATATCTAATTGTATTGACTTTCCACCAACCCAACACATTAAAATCGTGTGTATTTTTCAGAAAACTCCTCAAATACCTTTTTAATTCCCTTTTCGCAATCAATTTTCTTCGCTTATTCTCCTCTTTCTTGGAATTTGTTTTATATATGAAATAAAAGATTACTCTAGTTTAGGTGCAATTTACTAATCATTTAACTAATTTTAATATCAATTAATATTCTTAATCAGAAGATGAGTCTAGTTATAATCATTAATAAGTCAAATATCATCAAATTAAAATATTTTTCACAAATCACATATGATTTTTTAATAAATTAATATATAAGATAATAACTATTTTTTTGATAAATAGTTAATACAGTGTAACTATTAGTTCAATTGTTCATTTGATATATTGATAAAATATGCTAGTTTTTAATTTGGCAACTTTTAGTATTGTGTTTTATATGATATTGAATTTCAAAGAATATGTAGTTAATTCACTATAAAAATATAAATAAGATAAAAATATTACATATGCACATATAAAAAATACTATAAAATCGATTCTAGTTTTGGATCTTCGGATTAGTACAGTGCGGTATGGTTCAACACGGTTTTCGATACGGATATTTGAAAAATATCCAAAACCATACCAATAAAAAAATTGGGACGGTTCGGTTTGGAAAAGGTCAAAAAGTCAATGGATGTTTTCGATTTAAATACTTTTCAATTCGGATATTAGTTCGGTTTCGATAAATCTCTAAATTCCATGCACAACCCTACTCCATACTGTTGGAATTATAAAAAAAATGTTTGCTATTTCACAGTATGGATTGCCAGCTCACTAAAAATCTTCCAATAAATCATCGAAGAAAAAAAATCATCTTCCAATGGATTTGCAATATTCCGGTAAAAATAAGACTAAGATTGAGCAATTTTCACACTAATTTAACATTAATAGGGAAATCAATATTGGAAAATCAAATAATAGAAAATGGTGTGCAATATATTGCAATTAAGAAATTTATACTGAAGAAATTAAAAATAAAAATTTAAAAGGTGCTTTTTAAAACATCATAATATACATTTTATGAGATAATTTTTTTAAGCTTAATAAATATAATCTTTATCTTTTTATGTATTTTGAGATTAATTAAGGTATATTTCGTTGAAAAATTAGTGATAGATAAAAAAAATACGTCAAATATTGATATATCAGATAATAGTAAGAGTTTTTATTCTATATTTTTATAATAGTTATTTTTCTTCCACAAATAAAATTTTTAGAATAGTTAATGTGTTTGACCTAAGTGTGCACATCTTATAATTTAGAGCTGTCAAAAAAAACCAAGAGGAAATTACATAAAATACCCTGAATTTTAGAAAAAAGACAAAAATACCCACCTATCACAAAAATACCCCACATGCTCTATCCCATGACAAAAATACCCTAATTTAGACCTAAATAGCACAGAATCCTTTCTTCCCATATTTCTTCTCTTCTCCTCTTCACTTCTTCCGTCTATTTGTGCTTCGCACAAAAATACCCCACATGCCTGGAATGGGGTTTGCACCGGGAATGGTGGGGGCGAAGGGGAAAGGTGGTTCAGGTGCGACAAAGGAAGAGGAGAAGAATGAGAAGACGGCGTTTGATTTGAAGCTCGAGGGAGGTTTCGATGCAGCTGCTAAGATTAAAATTATTAAGGAAGTAAGAGCGTGTACGGATCTGGGGTTGAAAGAGGCTTAGATTTGGTGGAGAAAGCGCCAACTTTGTTGAAGAAAGGGGTGAGAAAGGATGAAGCAGAGAAGATTATCCAGAAGATGAAGGGGGTTGGGGCAAAAGTGATCATGGAGTGAGGTAAAAATAGTTGATTATAATAGTCTTTGTTTTGGACGTTTGACTTGAAAATGTTGTTGAATTGAGTTTTTATGTTTCTACATATTGAGCTTGTTTGATTGCAATATTTGATGGTTTCATAGTAAAAGATTCCCAAAAGATTGATTGTCTGAAACATAGGATTAGGTACCTTGGTATATAATTTGCCTCGGTAGTTTGTGTCAGCCATTACGGGAAATTAAAGGAATCTTGAATGTTAAATCATCTTGAACAGAACCTTTACGTTCAAGATATCATCTAGGAATGGAGGTGCTAGGCAGCTCCAAAACATGTAGCAATGCCATTCTGTTGTTAGCATTGCTTGCATCACTGCCAATTCCAATAAACTTATTGGAGAGTTTGATAGCGTGCATCCAACCTACGAATTCACCAATATTTTATCATCCTAATAGTATTGAGACATTCAACATTAATTATGGGTTAGTATCGGAGTTGGTACGTATGATGATGAAATGTCGAGCGAAGACTCAGAGGTTAAACCTAATTTTCTGTGGTCTTTTATTATATTGTGATTTGAAGTTTTTCGTTTGTTTCGAAGTTGTTTCTTTTATGTTTCTTTTGTGCTTTTATGTATTTTCTATTTATTTGTTCTTTTTTATTGTTTTTGATTTGTTGTGTTATATATCTGACTGTGTATCTTTTTTTATTTCTTTTGTAGTGAATGTGGGATTTTTTGTTGCTTGTTATGTCGAGCACTTTAGTGTTGGGAAGGCTATGGACGTCGAAGCGTTCGAGATAGAGAATGAACAAGCAGGGGTCAGTCATCTGCTTCACAATCATGCTAAGTTGAAGCTGCAAAATGGTGATGACGATGACAATGACATTGAGATTAATTCTACCTCCACTTTCTAATGATTTTAGAGAATTGTTTGTTACGTAAATCTTAATGATGGTGTAATCAGTTGAAACATGTAAGCAACATAAATGAAACATGTAAGAAACAATTGTGAAATAGAGGATCATGTGATAAAAGTTTGTAGTAAATTGCTTTTAAATTTAGAGAAATAGTGTAGTTTTTCCCCATATACTCTTCAGCTTTTTAGTTCATGTGATATCTTTTACAGTTTCATTTACATAAGAAAGAAGTTTTACCTCATCCAAATATGATTACATTGACTTGGAACCTTTATTCAGAGTAAGCAGTTGCATCTTGAGTTGGTAAACATGTGTGCGAGAAAGAGAATGATATCGCAATTTCAAAGCATGCCAGATCTCAGTCGTAATAGTAAGAGAAATTACATGAGGCAACTTCAGAGAGGTGATCGAGGAAAAAAGACACATGCGGAGATGTTTATCATTTAATTCGATCAAAATAAGGATTCAAAAGGGAAGTTCCATCTGAATTAGTGAGAAACATTTGGGGACAGGAAGAAACTCCAAGAACATGATTAAGAAGATCATATGCATCGAGAATCGCAGAGTTGAGCATGCCAAATGCTGTAATTTTACTAGTAGTTTTAGAGAATTGTCAATGTAAGTCTGCATGCCTAATTTGAACTAAAGATATCACGTACTCTAGCAAAGTTGTTACTAGTAGGGTCTTTCCCCGCTACAGTTGATTCATTCAATAATTTTACGATGTTGGAAGTCAATACAAAGTATTTTTGGTTCTGATAGTGGAGTCGCGTCCATTTCTCGTAGCCGATGATGGACAAGTAAGCTCAAATTTTCTGAATTGAATTTGTTGTTCCAAGATCTCGTTTAGGGTGCTGAATGTGCAGTCGATTGGAATCAGTATTCTTGTAATTTCAAAGTTGGTATACTCTCTATTTTCTTCCCATTGTTCATTGTGGCATGCCACAACTGAGATTTTCTCCATGCAACTGTGGAATTCAATGAAAAGTTGGCTAAATGAAACATATAAGAAACATAAATAAAACAAGTATGAAACAACAAAGAAACAACAAATATGTTTGAAACAACAAAGAAACAAAAAAGAAACCAATGCAAAAAATAGCGGAAAATGGGTATTTTTGTCAAAAAACAGCGGAAAATGGGTTTTTTTGTCAAAATTCAGCAGAAAATGGTATTTTTGTCCAAAATCAGCGAAAAATGGACATTGTGCAGAGATTGGGTATGGAAAATGGGGTATTCATGTCCTTTTCCCTTAAACCAATGGGGTGGTCCAATCGGGCCAGTAATAGGGTCGGGTTGTGCTGCGATTTTGAAGCCCAAAAAGAGTCGGGCCTATTGCCTGGCCCATTAAACACGAAACACTTGAGTCGGCCTGGACGGCCCAGTTGTCCTGAAGCAAATCAAGTGTAATTTTAATATATGGGTTGGGTTGGGCTCCCCAAAATAGAGGCAACCCGATTTTTTTCAGATCTATGGTTTTCAGATCTATTCTACACCCAACCTCAAACTAAATATGATAGTGAAATGAACAAAGAATGAGATAGAGAACAAAATGCTTACATTATTTCGAGATTCCGATCGGAAAAATGGGTTGCCGGAAAGTGAAAGTGAAAGTGAAAAGGAGAAAGAGAGATATAAGACCTAGTGTAATATGCTTAAAGGGTATGAATGTCATTTCACAACCCAAAATGGCTAAAAAATATGTGTTTGAAAAAGTTGGCTATTTTTAATCTTTTCAAGTTGGAAATGGCCAATTTGACCCATTTCCACTATTTTTTGATTATTTGTACGTTTTTTTTCGTTTTTTTTTTTGTTCCTATATTGTTTTATATGTTATATATGTTGTTTCGATATTTTTTAAATTTATTTCATTGTTGTTTTTTTGTTGTTTACCTATTTTTTATGTTGTTTTTTGTTCATGTATTATTTTATACATTGTTTCTATTATTTCTGTGTTGTTATATAATAGTTTTAATATTGTTCTAATAAATTTTTTTTGTTTCCACGTAGTTTTCAATGTGTAGATACAGTTTTTACCTACTTTTAAGCTCTTTTTATTCATGTAGTGTTTTTAATATTTTTCACGTTGTTTCTGGGTTATTTCCATACCGTGTTTAATATTGTTCGTATATTTCTTTGTTGTTTCCACGTAGTTTTCGATGTTTCAATGCAATTTTTACCTATTTTTAAGCTCTTTTTGCTCATATGGTATTTTCTATATTGTTTTTAGTTTGTTTATATATTGTTTCTTGGTTGTTTCCTTGTTTCTTATGTTTTCGTGGATTTGATCAAAAATTGAATTGTCTGTTTTATTCATGTTCTTTCAATATTATTTTCAATTTGTTTGGTTTAATATGTGTTGTTTATGTGCATAGTTTTTGTTTTTTAATAAGATTTCGAGTATACATGGATTATTTAATGAGACCAAAATTTATTTTTCACTGAAATTTGATTAGAAGAACCATGTTTGAAACAACAAAGAAACAACAAGTCAACAATGTAAAAAAGTCCGGAAATATTGGCAGGAGCGTAATTTTGTCCAAAAAATACCGAAAACATAAAAATCTGTCTTTTTTCCAGAAAAGTTGAGGCAAAAGTGTCCATGACCCTACTTTTAAAAAGTAGCCCGATCATGTCGGAATGGAGCACAAATTGGGTCTTGTTGTACCGATTATATTCTTTAAGCAAGAGCGCTCAGGAATCAGAAAAAGACCATTGGACTTGTAATTATGGAAATCGTTTATGAATCCTCAAAAAAAAAATGTCATAGGGATAATTAATTACATAAACTAGACTGGAGAATTAGCCTGATTATCAAAAAAAAAAAAAATCAGTTAATCTTTCAAAATTATAAATACCCCTTAAGATGTTACAAACACCCATTGAGATTTGTATTTACATGACGAATACACCTCTTTTATGGTGCAATTTACAAAATTAAAACAATTGTCAGTTAGATATTTGTATAAATTAAAGATAACTAGATTTTATGTAATTAGACTAAACCTTAGGGGAGTAGTTTTGTAATTATCCATTTTCATAATAAATAATATAGGAAAACAAAACAATAGAAAAAAGTTCTAGAAAGCGTATTTAGATTATAGGAAAACAAAACACTAGAAAAAAGTTCTATAAAGTGTATTTAGATAACAAGAACCAAATGCTGCATATGTGAAATCTGGCTACTGCTGCAATCTTTTAGTACACGAACAAAAAGTAACAGGAGCATTTTCCAAGCATAAATATCGTAATGCTTATGGTTGAAACTTTAAAAGATCAGTTTGGGTGCTACATGCGTAAAACCTGCTATGGGGACCACATTGATACCTCCAAATTCATCAAAAACCAAATTACATGTTTTTCTACATGAATTCTCATACATCACTAGTACATTATTTTCGACGCCCTTATATGGCTTTCATGACTCACTACAATGAAAGAAAAGGCCATTCAAATTTCTAACACGATTGACGGCTAATAATTTTTGTAACTACTCCCACATCCAAACCCATTGCTTGCACAAAAATACTGCAGCAGCAGCTACTTCTCTACTTAGTAGCTGCCACCAAAGCCATATGCTCTATCAGATCCAACACACGGTTACTGCAAAAGGACAAATATTAGGCATGTCATGGACCAAGTTGTAAGGCACTAGGACAACTTCAGGCATGGAGACGCACATTTAGAGAGGGAGAGAGAGCAAGAAAGTATACCTGTAACCCCACTCGTTGTCATACCAGGAGACGAGCTTCATGAAGGACTTACTAAGACCAATTCCAGCCTTGGCATCAAATATGCTTGACCTATATAAAGAAAGCCAGATGAAATTAATAACAAGTTGCATGTCTGAAGGAATGACATGTAATAAAACTGACAATGAGGAAATAATATAGACAGAGTGTTACAGGTCATGGATTTGAGTGAATAATACAGCAAATTCCAATGAAATCTTAGAGCCAACCACTAGATATCAAATAATTCACTTAGGTAAGGTGTCAAACAAAACTATGGCCATCATGGAGAAACCACAAACATATAAGGTAATCAGTCTCAGCAATAAAAGAATTATAAATATGTGAGGTTCCTTTATCAGGTTATGTTATGTATTCAGCAAGATGGAGAGCTGAGGGAAAATCTATACCTGGAGTCACCAACAAAATCATTGGAGACTACATCTTCATCGGTGTACCCAAGAATGCCTTTCAGTGGACCCTCTGATGCATACCTGACAATTAAACATAAAATTTCTTGAATTAACAATGAAAAAACAATGGAAAAGGAGGCATCGTCAGATAAATCTAAGGGCAGGGATGAGGTTCGCATACTTTATGGCTGCTTTCACATCGTCATAAGAAGCACTCTTGTCGAGCCGACAAGTTAGGTCCACGACAGAAACATTGGGTGTCGGAACACGAAAAGCCATTCCAGTGAGCTTACCGTTAAGTTCTGGAAGAACTTTTCCCACAGCCTAAATTTTAAATTGAAAAATAAAGTTAAATGGGCAGAAGCAGCGGATCATAAAATGTCTTCCAATTGAGAACTACCAAATACCTTAGCAGCACCAGTAGAGCTTGGGATGATGTTCTGCCCTGCTCCACGGCCACCCCCGCCAGTCCTTCATTGAAGGACCATCAACTGTCTTCTGCGTGGCTGGACATCGACAAGAGTGTCATGAAGAAGATTCAGGGCTATGCATAAGAACAATAACGAGCAAAGGTGAAATTCCAAAATATGCAGGGATAGAAGTGCTGGCGCAACACATACCTGTAGTTGCATGGACAGTGGTCATTAGACCCTCTACAATTCCAAACTCCTCATGCACCACCTGCAAATAATAATAATTGCCAAAGGAAAAACAATAAAAGATGAGTAATCACACTTAACAAGCTTCAAAAAGAAGGCAGTCTAAATCTAATATCAAAAGTGCTATTCTTAAAGAAGCCCTGAAATGATACATATCAAAACAAGTGGGCAGATCCATTGCCAATTTCCCTCCGCAATGAACATTTATAATCTAAAAATAAAATAAAATTCAGGTTTCAGTAGGACCTTGGCCAAAGGAGCAAGGCAATTGGTGGTACAGCTAGCATTGGAAACAACATCCATGCTGGGTTTGTAAGTATTCTCATTCACGCCAACTACAAACATAGGAGCATCGGCTGATGGAGCTGAGATTACGACTTTCTTAGCACCACCCTACATAATAAGCCTTGATGAGGAGCTTCTTAAATGAAATGGTTAAACATCATGTTTAGAACATCAACACTGTTTCTAACCTTTTTGTGTGCTGATGCCTTCTCAACAGTTGTAAAGACTCCAGAAGATTCAACAACATACTCAGCCCCGTAATCACCCCAAGGAATCTCTGCTGGGTCCCTGTGTTGAGAGATTTGGAAGTTAGAATGGCAGAGGAGAGGCGATAGCGCTATATGCAAGTAGCATGACTTATTTTTCTGGTTCAGAGCAGTTATTGATTCCAAATAATGTGGTGATACCTTTTGCTGCTAATTTTGACCTGCTTTCCATTGATTTCCAAAGTGGATTCATCTACAACTCGGATGGTTCCCTTGTACGGTCCATGAGTTGAATCATACTTGAACATGTACGCCTAAAAGGGTTATAGACACATATCACAATCATGCTTAAAACACACTCCCATAACTCATTTCAGGTAATGGCCGTGCACTCAAAGAAAAGTATCTCAACTCCAGTAATTGTGAACAAAGACGCCTGAATTATTTTATTATTCCAACATAAATACAGAAAACTGCTATATTATTTACCAAATTGTCAGTACAACTTTTTCATATTTTGCAAATGTTGCATAACAGAGTTTCCATAATCAATCATACTAAACATATCTTTTTCCATCATTTGTAATAAAGCAATCATTAGAAAGCTGGTCATACAACTGATTCCAGAGTCTGAATTTTAATGATTTTCATTGTTGAAATGACTTTTCTTCATGAAATAAACTATTCACAATTTTTTACTTGGTTGTTTAAAACCTCATTTCATGATGGGATCAGTTAGATATGAACCCTAAAGATGTATTATTACCTATATTCTTACTGGGTAAATAAGTCAGATGGTTTAATTGACCCCTGAAACCAAACATGGAGTACCCCCTGCTTCAAGACATGTAGGGTAAATCACTAAATCTCAAGCAAGCATGTAACATAAACCAAGCGTATGACACTACTTTCTCTAAGTTAAGTTACTCTATCGTCATCACATTGAATAAAGCTGAAAAGGTACACTGACCATGTATTTTGCATCAATAAAAGGATCATTAACTGCCACCACATCGATATCATCCCTGAAAGTTGCTATGCGTAGGACTAGTCTCCCAATGCGTCCAAAACCTACACAGTTCAAGCGTTTTTGTCATATGTGCCATAATGCTTTTTCGAGCACATTAAACAGAAATAATCATGAAAATAACGGCTCACAAAATCAAACTTTACATTTCACAAGTAGCAAAGTGACATAATAATGAATCCTTGTTATAGATGGTCAAAAGAAGATCGAAAACATCAAAATTCCCTACTTTGAGAATTAAACAAAAATAACATTAAGAGTAACAATAACAAAAAGTAATGTATAAGTATAAAACAAAAGGAAAAGAAACATAATATTGACTGAGCATACCATTGATGCCAATCCTTGTTTTCCCACTGCTGCGTGATTCTGTCAGTAGCAACAAGCAGATGCAGCTTTGTCAAACACTTAAAACCAGACATTGACCTGAAATCCAGGAAATACAAATGCAAGTTTGAAGGGCTTACTGGGCATTGTTGGAGGTATTTCTGTTGCTGTTGCTTTAACAGGCTGAATACTGCGGGTAGTATGCTTCCTACATGGTTCAAATTTTGTATCATTTGACGTTAGAATGAAAAATACATCAATTAGTATTTTTAAATAAAGACAATTGTGCATTCACTCAACTGTAGCGAGGATGAATCCATTGGGATATTAGTTCCAAAGATGCTTGACTGGAACTTCACAGCATTTGCATTGATATGAAGGCCACCACATGATACCTAAGGTAGATTGTGCAATTATGTATTAGAGCACTGAAGAGAACTTAACTCCATTATGCATCAAATATAGAAGGAATAAGACGGGATGAGCACTGATTAAAAATATATCCCTTGCAACTTTCAAAAGTGTAGCTTAGGTTTGGTGTTGTTTTCACAAACACATTCGTTCTCTCAAAGAAAATGTTTTTGTTGATCAGGGTTTTAATTTTATTCCCAAAACACTCACCAATCATTGCTTTAATCAAATAACTCTATATCATACTACACCATCATTAACCACAACAAAACAATATTACAAGGCATCTACAGTTGGAAATTATCTCCCAAAAATTAAAATCTAAGGTGTTCCCAGCCTTTTTGAGGAATGAAATACATCAAATCATTTTTGCCAACTAAACGTCCAAATAAATTTCCATTCTCCACGCATTCCCTGTTCACACTACCCAAAATACGCCCAAAAATTTTCCCCCAAAACAAAATAACTTCGCACAGGCAAACACAAATAATTCCAAACATATATCCAAGCAAACATTCAGTGGAAAATTATTCAGTCAACAACATTAACACGAGATTCAGAAGCTAAAACTCCAGAAACATGTCCTAGTTAAAACGTCAAAATGTTTTCAACAACAAAAAATAAGAAAATAAATTCCGGATAAACCAAGTGGTATGCAGCCTGACCTGAGATTAAAAATGGAAAAAAAAATAAAACTAAAAGGTAGTAACAAATGCGAAACAGCTGATTCAGGTCAATAATTATATAAAACGGAAGATGAAAATCAAAACCACACCACACCTTGGATTGATCGGACGGACGGAAAGCGTCACTGTCGAGAACAGGTGACAGCGCAGATCTAAGAAGCGAAGAAGAGAAGGCCATTTCTCAACCAAAGAGCTCTTCTCAGCGGAAACAAAATGGTACTATTTCTCAGTCGCAGATCGATTTTTTGGGATTATAATATAACAGAGAAAAGAACGGCAAAAACCCTAGAGAGAGGAGAAGAGGCTTTGCCCTTTGAGAACACGAGCTGGCCAACTTTCGATGACTATATTTAAATACGAAAAGAAATCGACGGAGGCGGAAATTTTAAGAAGCCACCAGCACGTTTGTTCGATGGCATGTGCGAAATAAAACGAAAAAGGGTCTTTGATTTTTAAGTTTAGAAAAATCAAAACGACACGCCAACCGCAAAATAAAATTAGTCGCTCTCTGTTTCTTACGTTGGTGGGTTGTCGTTTTGTGCAGCTGATGTCTCTTGGTTGCCACGTCAGACGTTCCGGGGGTTTCCCCCTGTTTTTCCCGGCCCCACCGCATCTTTTCCTGCTCTTTTCTTTGCTTTTTGCCCTTTTGGGGCCACAGTCATTTTTTTGTTTGTTTGCAATTTGCAAATGTTTAGAAATTATTAACAAATATTTATTCCTATTTCCAAAATAATTTGTCATATACATAGTATGAATATGCTAGAAATTTCAGCTTGTAAACACAAAATGACCAATCTATTCACATATTTGAGGCATGTAATTTGTATCGTGTAATATTGTATCATATCGTGTAATTTGATATAGTGTATTAACGTGTAATATCTATAGTTCAAACTTAACGAATCTTATTTTTTGACTTATCGTGTCAACACGAAAATTTCGTGTTCGTGTTATGACAATTTTGTATTGTGTCGAATTCACATTTGAGTTCACTGGCGTGTCTTTACTGTGTCGATACGATTACACGATTTATCACTCATAGCTACAATCACTTATTCTAGTCAACAACATAATGACCCCAACAGAATCTATTTTATGGTAATTTTAATAATTTTTCCTAGGTAAAAACTTGTATCATACGGTCTCATTGGCATTGTTTATGGGACGGATCCTACATGTAATTGGAATTCCAACCCAATCCCAAACAAGAAAAACACAGAAAAAATCTAAAAATAGGAATGTATCTTTTATAATCCAATACAAATATATACTTTTTCTAAAAATATTATTTTATGTATTTTATTTGAAACGTGTAATATAATATAATAATTTAAAATATACAATTAAAAAATAGTGTAGATAAAATCCTTGAGTTTACTAAATTTAAAGGATATAATAAATTAAAAGATAACAAATATAAAATATAGTGTAGATAGAATCCTTGATTTTTGGGTTATTTGTTATCTTTTAAAATTTGTTGTTTGAATTATTTGTTATCTTTTATATTTGTACATAGGTTTGCCAAATAGATAAATATGAATTGGCCTTGCGGAATTGGAAGAATGAAAAGTTGGCAAATATCTAAGATTAATGCGAGTGAAGATATTTGTCAACTTTGTTTTCACTTTTAGTACATAGGGTAGATTCAGGGCCGTTCTTATGTTTTGAAGGGCCTGGTGCGAGAAAAAAAAAGGCTCTCTTTATTCATATAAATCAAAAATAATTAACTAATCAATGTTATGCAAATTAATTTCATTAATCATAACATAAAATAATTAAACATTATATTACAATTTCAATGTTTCCAATTCATTAAAAATAGCTCTATAAAAGAGATACTTCAATATCATTACATCATATATTTAAAGGAAAAATAACCAATACATTAGTCATAAATAATTGATCTCCCTGCATTTTTTTAGCTTTGATCTACTTATATTTTTATCCACAAATTATCGACCAATCTTTATATTAGATAGCTCAAGTGGTATCAATCCCTTTGCAAGAGTTTTGATCAAGATTTGAACCCGGGTCTTTCCATTTCTTTGAGGTTGCATTTGGATAGAAGGACTTGAATTTGGGGAAATAATTTCAAATGACTCCATCTAAGATAAATTTGAGATCCTCTAAAATGACTTCCAAAATAGCTTACAAGGATTTGAAATACAATATAAAATTACTCCATCCAAACAACCTCACTTGATTTATTATGGATTTGGAATCCTTAACTCCAAATTCATCAATCCAAATGAAGCCAAAGATATATTCCCTCTTAAAAAATTTCTAAGAATAAAGAATTTTATTTTAGATGGAAGAGAATGATATCATAAGGAATAAAACAATAAATATAGATAAAATCCATGTTATAAGTGGTGAAATCAAACAACTAAATCTACATGTACATCTTAAATTTTAAAAAAAAAATTGAGGAAGAACCCTAATAAAATATAATAGACATTGTCAAGATGATACAATGTAAACAAAATAAACACAAATTGACAAAATCTCTATTTTTTTATTTGGTGAAAGAAAAAAAAAACTTTTGCTACTATGTCTATGAGAGGTAGGACCCATGATGACCTCAAAGAAAAATAGAACTACATGCATCACTAGATTAAAGAGATTTTTTTAGGGCAATAATACTTATTTAAATATCCAAATATAACTTGAAACATTTGAAAAATGAAAAAAGGAATTGGGAGCTAGTGGAGGATCGATCACATGACCTCAGTATGCAAAAAAGGAGGACAATTTGCTAGGCCAGACTGCAATTTTACTAAATTTGCTAGGATTTATTCAACATATAGACATTTTACGCCTTTAAATTTTAAAAAAAGAAAATTCGGCCGTCGGAGGCCCTGTGCGGCGGCGCCGCCTTGACTGCCACAGAAACGGCTCTGGCTACATTTGAAGATAAGATGCATTACGACTTGGGATTGATGGAAAAGAGGTAAACTTGATAGACTCAAATGTCCGTCTAATTGAGGTATCCATGTGTGCGTTGTTCGCAAGATGAGTTAAGGAGATGGCTTCAAATGGGTCTCTCAATATATCATGTTAAACGACAATACATTTCAACCTTTAGGAATTAAGGTGTTAGGTTTTTACTAGACTATCAATTGCGGTTGGAATTATTTTTAGATAAAATTCTCTGTATTAAGTATATATGAAGTGATGGTTTTTTTTATATTTGTTGTTTTTGGATGACATAGATGTCCAAATATATTAGTAGCCCAAATTGCTTAGCCCACCAAATAATGTAAACTAAGTCTAAAACTTTTGAATTGGTGAGTTGTGGCGTACAACAGTCAACAACAATTCACAAAATTGATCAAACCCTTAACCCTCTGTACTTTTCTTCTTCGGTTCTTCTAAATTCTCATCGCAATCGTCAAGTCAATAGCGGTCACTTCGGACTCCGGTAGCCGACGGTCAAAAGCCACGGACAGCGGTCAAAAAGCAACAGGTCAGTTTCTTTTTGAACTTTAATCTCCAAATTATTTTAATATTTGAAATATTCAAAGTTTTAATTTCTATAATTTTTGTAGACTAAAAACCACAAAAGTAGATAGACCAAACTCTAGCCAATTTTATAATAAGTTTTTATTTGTTGCTTGATTTTGAGATGTATTACACCAAATCATATTATGTCGATTGGTTGGTTTGATACAATTTTACAAATCTTGATGTAGTTCGAAATGCATAAAAAATTAATATATCAAATATATTGTCACTTAAAAATTAATATATCACATTATTTGTGCGAAAAAATGTCTCCTAAACATATGTCGTGCTCAAAAAAAAAAAGAAAAAAAGGAGATTGAAGTAATTCAAGTCAAACAGATATATTGATAAATATTTTAAGTCGAGTGGTAAAAGAGATCACATGAAGAAGAAACAACTATTGAGGTGACTAAAGATAAAGATACTAATGAAAATGAAATTCCTAATGAAGTTAATCAAGAGGATGTGTTTGAACATCTTGGGTCACAATCAATTGGGGATGAGGAAGTGATTGAACAAGTTGAAGAGGAAAAGTTCGTTGTCTATAGATTTGGATGGTCCATCTAACTGGAAAAATATTGATCAAAAGATGGTGGATTATCTAGTTGAAATGGGTCCAGAAAGAGTTGATGACATAATATATTCTCCCAACGAAAATGGTAGACATTTTGATTTATCACTATATATACAGATATTGCCAAATGGACAAAAAGATGACAGAAGATGGCTAGTTTATTCAACTTCTTTGGACTGGATCTTTTGTTTTTGTTGTAAGTTGTTCGCAACCCAACAAACATTGAATTAAATTTGGCTTCTAGCTACTGATGGATTTTGTGGCTGGAAGAATATGTACACTCATCTCAAAATCATGAAGGGAGTAAGGAACAAATTCATTGTATGACTAGTTGGAAGGAATTGGAAGATCGACTTGAAAAGAGAAAAACGATCGATAAAAATGTACAATTACAAATTGACAAGGAAAAAGAGCACTGGAAAAAGGTATTGAGAAAATAATTATAATTGTGAAGAAACTTGCTAAAAATAGCTTGCCTTTTCGAGGAGATAATGAAAAGCTCTTCGTCGAGAACAATAGCATCTTTCTGTAGATGATAGAAATGATGGTTGAGGTTGACCCAGTACTAGATGAGCATGTTCGGCGTGCTGAAGCACGTGAAATATAATATGCATACCTTAGTCCCAAAATTTAAAATGAATTTATACAATTTTTAGCAAGTGAAGTTAGAAGTGCAATTATAAATAAGGTGAAACATGCAAAAAAAAATTATGTTATACTTGATTGTACTCCGAATACAAGCCACAAGGAGCAAATGTCTTTAGTTATACGGTGTGTGGATGAGTCGACAAACTCACCGACTATAGAAGAATTTTGGCCCAAATTTCTGAAGGTAGATGATACTTCGGGACTTGGACTTTTAACGGAGCTTATAAATACACTAGAAAAACTTCATCTTGATATTGATAATGTAAGAGGGCAAGGGTATGACAATGGATCAAACATGAGTGGAAAACATAAAGGAGTACAAAAAAGATTACTAGAATTGAACCCTAGAGCTTTCTATACGCCATGTGGTTGTCATAGTCTTAATTTGGCAATTTGTGACATGACAAATAGTTGTAGAAAGGCTAGAAGCTTCTTTGGAGTGGTACAACGTGTCTACAAATTGTTCTCTTCCTCTACAAAATGGTGGAAATTTTTCAAAGACCATGTAGATAGACTGACAGTTAAACCATTATCACAAACTCGATGGGAAAGTCATGTTGAAAGTGTTAGGGCTATAAAAGAGCAAATTGTACAAATTCAATATGCTTTACTCTTTTTAGCCGAGAATAGTGAAGGTCCCAAAACACAAAGCGACACGGAGACCTTAGCAATACATGAGCTCAATAATTTTGAGTTTTTACTTGGAATGCTACAAGCAATCAACAAAGTAAGCAAATTTCTTCAAGCTAAAGACATGGATGTTGAAATTGCTATCACACTTTTACAAGGACTCATTACATTTTTTGATGACTTTAGAGAGTATGGATTTCATCGTGTCGTAGATGAAGCTAAGGTAATGGCAAATGAACTAGGTGTTGAACCTACATTTTTAGAAAAACGCGTCATCCATAGAAAGAAACAATATAATAAAAGTGTTAGTGATGAGGTTAGGCATTCAGCTGAGGAATCTTTTAGAGTTGATTACTTCCTCTACATAGTCGATCAAGCACGGTTTTCACTTCAAGAATGGTTTGAGAAATTTAAGGAATATGAAGAAAATTTTAGATTTTTGTTCAAACTGGAGAAGTTAAAGACTGAGTCATATGATAGTTTGTTGAAGTCTTGCAAGAATCTTGAGCAATATTTGAAGCACAATGGGTATGCATATATTGTTGGAGATGATTTATGCACAAAATTGTTATGCTTACAGAGCTATTTCTCAAGTGAAATATCAAGTGCAATCGATATCTTACAATTTTTGAAGAGGGTGAATTATTTTCCGAATGCTTATATTTCTTGCAAGATTTTACTAACCATACCAGTTACGATAGCATCAGCAAAAAGTTCTTTCTCCAAGTTGAAATTAATTAAGAATTATCTGCGGTCAACCATGTCAGAAGATAGATTGAATGGATTGGCTATGTTATCAATTGAAAGAAAAATGGTTGATCAATTAGATTACACAAATTTGATATATATTTTTGCCTCTAAAACTGCAAGGCGTGTTGTATTTAGATGAAAGATAGACATTTTTTTTTAATTATGGACTCTTTTTTATTATTTATTAGTTGAAATGTTATTGCATTGTTAAATTCGTGTTGTGCTTCACAGGGCCCATTTTTAGAATCTCGTCTAGGGCCCTGTGAATCACAGGTCCGACCCTGATTATAGTTGATGTGATTGGTTTTTTTAGGGAGATTTGTGAATGAAAATGTGAGATTTTGGGAGACATGATGTGATTTTTTGGTGATTTGGAATTTTGTATTTTTTTTATTTCCTAATAAATAAACTATTTTCACTAATTTTTATTATTATTCTTGAATATCTTATCACCGTATTAATACATTATGTGTCGTGTATTCATTTTTATTTAAGTCAAATCCTTGTTTACATTTATCTTATATTTATTTTTAATTGTTCATTTGAATAAAAAATATTGGACTTATTCCGTATAATTATTATTTCCCTGCATATTACAAATGGCAAAATAATTTTTTTTGTTTGTGTAACTTGGAGTACTTGGAGATTTAGTCCTCTAATTAGTCATATTTAAATTTTGGTCCAATATATTTTGAAATTTGGACATTTTAGTCCGATTTTGGCCGAAATTGTGTACTCTTATCGAAAATTGCTAACTTTTACCAGTGTGGTATAAACATGTATAAAATTCGGGGAAATGCCACCTACGCATTGAAATCTCTAAATTTTACTGTTAATGTCCACTGATTTTAGTTAGCAATTCCGGTAAAATTACACAATTTTGGTAAAAAATGGACTCAATTTCCCAATTAAGCCATAAAATATATTGGATTAAATTTAAAGATGACTATAGAGGACTGAATCTTCAAATAGTTCAAGTTATAGGACCAAAAAAACTACTTATTCTATTACAAATCATTCCATAAATTTTCTCAAATACATCTATGTAACCTGGCTTTGTAATGCCTCCGTGAAACGGAAACAATATGTTGATATTATATGCATAATAAATATTTAGTTCTCTCTTGCATATTACACATCGTTACACACTTTGCAAATCTTATTATACACAATACATCTCATAAAAATGTATAAGAACTTGCCAAAAAATAAAATACATAATATCATAAAAACGCAGGCGCATTCATAAGATCATAAAAATACATATGAACTTGTGAAAAAGAAAAATACATAAGATGGGTTGTGAGGAAGGATATACATCAGTTAAAATAAATTCTGGCATGAGATATATGTTAAATCAACTGGAAGACATGTATTAAATTCGAGGGACATGATATAGTCCCACGGATGAAGCGTACTCAATATTGGAGAGAGAGCCCAAGCCCACCAAGTGAGGTTCCATCCTAAAACCAATTGGTGATAGGAGAAGTAGCTCACTTAACTTATAAACAAGGCTCTCTTCCTATAATTAATCAATATAGAACAACTCACAAGTTACATATTTCAACACTTGTGAACTTGTGAGTCATTCGTCAATTCATTAATCATCATCACATGATTCTCCATACTCAATCACACCATGTGATATGCTAGGGATGACAATAGGGCGAATCAAAATCCGACTCCGCATTAAATCCGTCCTGCGACCCACCCAATCAAATGGGTCACGGGGCGGGATACAGACCCATTTTAGAAAAACCCGCCAGGTCCGAGATGGGTAGCGGGTGTTATGGACCCGCCCCCGTATATTATCTTAATTAAATCAAATTTATTTTTTTAGTTATCTCTCTAAGTAATATTCTACTATGTACCCTGTTTCGATTAAGGCTTGTAAGGTGTGTTATTTGAAGACTTATACGTTATAATTTGTTGTTTAACAAAATGACTATAAGTTTTGGCCTGAAAACTGTTGTCAGTTCTTGGATTGGTTTTTTTTGACATTATGAAGCTCGATCTTTTTGGGTTCAAAGTTGAGATAATATTATGAAATAGTTCACTTCATGTCATCTACATATTGTCTGTGACTGTGCACTAGTTGAATTGCTTTGTTAATTTGTTGGTTGTCAATATAATGACCTAATAGGTTAAAATTGATTGATAATTTAACATCAACAAATTATAAAAGACATGGTGGAGTGAAAAATAGGATATAAGCAGGGGTGAAAAGCTAAAATTTAGTCTTGCTGCACATTGTTTAAGTTTCTGGCGGGTCCGACGGGTTCTACACGCCGGGTTGCGGGGCGGGTCTCGAGGCCTGATGGGTCCCAGATCAGCATTTTCTTGGCGGGACGAGCCCCGATTTTAGCCAAACTCGTCCCAGACCCGTCCAGTTGACATCCCTAGATATGGCCCATCTTCGGACGAGCATGGGGTCCACTCTAATACCATGTTAAATTCGGGGGGACTTGGTACGACCCCACATAAAGCGTAACCAATATGGGGAAGAGAACCCAAGCCCACCAGTGAGGTTCCATCCTAAAATCAATTAGTGATAGGAGGAGCAGTCGACTTGGCTTATAAACAAGGCTCTCGTCCTATAATTAATCAATGTGGGACAACTCACAAATGACATATCTCAACAACATGACTTATAAAATAATAATGAGCATTGTAGACATGAGGGGAAATGATGAATACAAAAGTTCGACATAAATATGGTAGGTGGGAAAATGAGAGAACAATGATGTCTAGACAAAAAAAAAAAGACAATTCACTTATATTCATTCACAATTTCTTTGACCATTTTTTTTTGTCTAGGGAGAAATTCTTGAAAAAAAATTATAGGCAAGCATAGTCTAAGACTTTGAAGGAGAAATTAATACTTTTTGGGGGTACTGCTAATATTTTTTAAGAAAAAAAACTAATATTTCTCATGGGACTACTAAATATTTTTAAGGGGAAAACTAATACTTCTTAAGAGAAATACTAAATATTTTTAGGGGAAAGACTTATATTTTCAATAAATTACTAATACTTTTTAGTTCAATATGTAATACTTTTAACATTTTTTCCTTGTATAAACCACCCAGTTAGGGTGAAGGGATTATGCTAGATTCCCCAACCTATATATTAATGAATGCAATATTACAAGTGAAGTGATCTTGTTACAAAGAAGAAATATTACATGATATCAACATAGATCAGAGTTGGTATGTTCTATAACCTATATACATATCAATACAAATAAATCATCTTTTCTTCCTAGTTATTCTGAAGTATTGCAAGCATGTATGATCCACTCTGTTGGCTCCCATTACCAAATGAGGGAGTGTATGGTGTTGAAAGATTCTTAATATTGGAGATAAGTAGTCCATGTTTGCGAACAAGTCCGCCACCTTATTACCCTATCTGTATGTGAGAAATCTTCACATCTTGATGCAATATATTCAGAATTTGAATCAAATATATTTCCTCAAAGACGAATGACCAACTAAAATGTTTGGATAGAGTATTAACCATGATCAAGGAATCAGACTCTATCCATAGAGATCCAGTTGATATGCAGAGAGCAAAGTGACACCTATAGCAAGGTCTGAAAATTCAGCAATAAGCCAATAAGGCTATCTGTACAACTGTGAATAGGAGCACAAAAAGCCCATACTGCTTTTCCAGCCCAATCTCTGAGAATGCCTCCTATTCATGCAATCTGAGTATTAGTCTTGAATGCACCATCCACATTAAGCTTGTAGGTACCATATACAGGTATTTTCCATTATACAGGAGTATGAACAATAATTCTGCAAGCTGGAGAAAAAAAGACCAGAACTGATAGCTAAATCTTCAAAACCTTTCCAAAAGTCCTGCTAAAGTAGTCTACTTTTATGTAACAGACAGAGATAAGACTGAAAATTATTGTATGATTCTCTTGGAGTCAGAAGTAAAATTTTCATGCTTGCAACTATTTCCGGCTTTCCAAATGAACTAGCAAATAAGGCATGAAATAACGAAAATAATGTGAGGAGTGCGTGCAAAAGGCAAGGTCGGCCCTTGGGGGCAGGGTGGTGCAATGGCCAATGGCCCCCAATTTTGGGCCGCCCCCCACATAATTATATATATATATATATATATATATATATATATGTGTGTGTGTGTGTGTGTGTGTGTTATATTTATAAAATTTTGTAAAAGAAAATGTTAGTTGGGCCATCAAAAAAATTGTTTGAGGTTCATAAAATAGTTACTTGAATAAAATGGATTTCTAAAAAATAAAAAAAAAATTAGGAAGATCATCTAATATCTTATCCAATCTCTATAATTATCTTCTACTTTTCTCCCTCTCTTACAACTACACTGCAACAACAGATCTCGCAGCAAAAGAAGTTTTCAAAATTAAAATTTTGAAAGTCATACTTCTAGTCAACTATGTCCCAAGAAATAATAATCCGGTAAGCAATTTTATGCATTGAAAATAAGATGCTAAAAAAACTTGATTTTGAAGACCTTATTGATGATTTTGCTTCTCAAAATGCTAGAAGATCTAGATTTTTACATAATTATTTGATATTTATTTTTCTTGTGTGTTTGCAAGTGGTGCATTCTTTCAAGTTCCATTACTTTCAACGATGAAAAATGAAATTTTTTTTGTGTTATATTCTTATTTTATATCTCTACTTTGTGTTATATTCTTATTTTATATCTCTACAATGAGCCCCTGAAAGGTCAGGGCTGACCCAGCCAAAAGGTGTCATATTTTTCCAACTAGAAAGAAATATGGGAATGTGCTCATTGTGTGGAAGTGTATGTTAATACTTTTAATTTAAACATGTAATAATTTTACGTAAAGCTGTAATACTTTTCAGTTCAATATGTAATACTTTTCGAGAAAAAACTAATACCTTTTAATTGTCATCTCACCATCCCACTAGCCTAATATTTATAAAAATGCCACCGGTTTTAAGATGGGTCACGGATCGTGGAGGATCCATCTCACAAAATACGACTGTGAGATAGTCTTATATAAGTTTTTGCCAAATTATAATTACAATTGGTTGCTTCTTTTTTATTTATTATTGAGAGGAAGAATTCTTCTACATTTATTTTATTTTTTGTTTTACTTTAAAAAAAGGAAAATATTATAAATGGTGGCAAATCATTATTGGGATTATTGGAAAACTGGCAAATCATTATTGAGATTATTGGAAAACTATCGCCTCTAAAGAATTCTTTTTAAAAAATACCACTCAATCAAAATCTTTGTAATTGTACCACCCACACCTCTGTATAAAGACTAAAATACCATTTTAGAATGAAAAGGACCCAAATCATTTTCTCACAAGCCCCAACAAAAAAGGAAATGGTTCCCTCTTTCTCGTATCCCTCCGACTTCCTGCTCGAATTTTTTTCCAATTTTTTCGGCGACCCTCCACGACCCGAGGACGACGATCCCTACCATTTCCCGGCATTTCCTATGATATGCGCTCGTGAACTTTGAAGGCATACCCATATCTCTGTGAAAGGCTATTGTTACGATTTCGACCAGGCTTCCGACAAAGACCGGAGCATCCTCCCTCTTTTCCGGCGTAAATTATCAACTACAGTTTTCGATAAGTCTGATTTTAGCTCTGTTGTTATGTACTTCTAAGGTTTTGTAGGATTTTTTCTTGCAATTATATATAATCTTTTAAAAATAAAAATTTCGAAAATATATTATTTATATCCTCAAGTTTCCATATTTTGTTAGTGCATGCATCGAAATTCTTTTTAGATCATTTTTTTGGACATTCATTGGTTTGGTCTTTATGACTTTTGGATCAGATTTTTCTCTTTTTTTTGTTTATAAATATATTGTTAAGTACTTTCAAGTTTGTTTGGGTCGTTTTGATTTCATCTGAAAGCACCATTATTGTTTTTTGATGTTTTCTAGTTATATTTTGTTGGTTTTAGACATTTTTGCGTTTGTAGATTCTCAGAAAATATGTAGTTTTAATTTCAGACCATGTGCTAATTGTATGTTGTTTAATGCATAACCGACCATCTGGTCGACTGTATATTGACCACACCCCTGTTTGTTGTTTTTGAAATCCCACTACTTTTTTGACTGCATTATGGCTGGCATTTCGATTTTACATTTTGTTGTTTTTGTGTGATACAAGGACAATATGACTCTCTTTCTGAATAAAAAGGATAAATTTAAAGGCAACATGACTCTCATGCTTTGGGAAGTTCCTAAGACATATGCCATGTAGTTCGAATGGCAGTTTGTGTTACACCAACTTTTTTCTCACAGCTCGTATTACACCTCATCTTGTGATATATTTTATTTTGTATTCCTTGTTTAAGTTATAAATTATCTTATTTTTCAGTTTTGTAATAAGGATGCAATTAATGTATATTTAATTATATTTTATGAAATACTATTATATCAATATTAATATACACTTCAACATTAATCAAAAACTTATGTACAAGCAAAAAAATAAGTTATATACTCTTATTATTATTATTATTGTCGCGCGAGGAAAGTTAGATTTCATGTGATGATTTTATTTAAGTATCTTATCACTACTAAAATATTAAAAAATAAATTCTATACATTAATAGATAATTGTATATGCTTGTACATATTATATGTATATGTATATACAATTCAAATACATTCATCCATATCGTTAATAAATAATTTCTCGGTGGAAGAAAATTGAGTTTAAGTTACCTCTGATATACAAAAATTATGGTGAATTAACATATATATATATATATATAGAGAGAGAGAGTCTCTTGTGAGACCGTCTCACGGATCTAAATCCATGAGACGGAGCCCAACTCCAACCCTGAACCCAATTAAAAGGACGAAGCGCCAAATTTAGCCTCCTATTCACACCTCTAACTCTAAAGGACTCTCTACTCAAACCTAAGAGAAAAGAAACTATCGGATTTATTTAACTTGTTCATAGAAATTTGGGCCTCATATCTTGTAAATCTTTTCTGAAGAATAAAAGCATTCTAAGTTTACTGGCTGCTCAAGGTTTCTTGAGGAAAAGTCTATTTTGGAATATAGTACTGTTAATGAGTATGCATAGCGTTCAACATGCCCATTCTCGAGAATGACACATGATGCCTTTGCAACAGGTTGGAGATGATGTATAAGATAATAAAAGTTGTTCAACTCATCTTCATTTTTTGTGTTATTTACACCGTCAATTCCCGTTGAACGGAATGAATGTGGTTGTGGCTGATTGAAAAACACGAAAAAGAAAAAAATATTGCAAAACTTGATCGTTAATCATAAAAACTAATATTTTTAAGGGAAACTACTATTACTAGTTTTGTTATTTTTGCAAACATGTATTATTTGGAGTAAAAGTAATATTTTTGCTAAAAAAAAAGTGGTACTATTAAACAAGGTTATATGTAACTTTGCAAAGAGATAATCAGTAAAGTGATACTTTTTTTTTTTTAATAAAAAGTGATACTTTTCGAGTCTAAAGCGATACTATATCAAGGGGAACTGTAATTTTGTTACTTTGGAACACATACTTTTTAGAGTAAAAATGATATTTTTTTAACAAAAAGTGTTACTGTTAAATAAGTTTATTTATAACTTTGCAAGTAAATAATCGGTTTTATTACTTTAAAAACGTACACTTTTAAAGTAAAAGGGATAGTACTTTTAGAGTCTTAAGTGGTACTTTTGTCGGAAAAAAAAAAGTGGTACTATGTCACTACCCCCAAAAATTACTTTGTAAACATATATTTTTTTAGAGTAAAAATGATATTTTTTAATAAAAAGTGATAATTTTGTAGTCTAAAATGATACTTTGCCACCACATAATATTACAAATATGCCACCACCCCTAGAGATACTATTTTGTCACCCTAATATTACAAAAATGTTACTGCCCCCTAAAAAATCGCAAAAATGTCAAATGCGTTTGGGTATAGATGGATCTATCTCACGAATTTAGATACGTGAAATGCTCTTATATAAGTTTTTTGCCATAAAGAAATACTGGATAGAAATATCTAAGGTCATCTCAAACCTATAAATATTAAATTTGGTGTATAACTTTTACAGCAAATGTTATATTTTAGCTATAAATAATCTTCAATCCACTACACCAAATAAATTAAATTTATTCTTTGTTATCACAAACTTAATTTTTTATAAGATTATTAAGTACTTATATTTTATTACAACTGATATTATACTTCTATTTTATTATTTTAAATGTTTTTACGTATTATTAGTTGATTATTATAATTAATTACGTATATTAATTATGTGTTATTACTACAATTAGTAATTCCAGATGTAATTGTAAATTATAACAATAATTGTACCTTACTGCAAATACTTTTGGGACATGTTGATGCTCTACAAACCGCGTAATACGGTTATAGCATCTCAGCTAAATATGGAATCTCATGCAAGTAGCCTTCAATATATCTAAACCTATTTTCTCATTATGGGTCACGTAAACTCTCGTTCTCTCGTATTTATAAAATTGCCAGCGGTTAATTTTTTTAAAATTGCCATAGCGGACTTGGGTGGATCCATCTCATGGATTTAGAAATTGCTAGCGGTTATGGGTCACGTAAACTCTCGTTCTCTCGTATTTATAAAATTGCCAGCGGTTAATTTTTTAAAAATTGCCATAGCGGACTTGGGTGGATCCATCTCACGAATTTAGATCCGGGAGACCGTCTCACACAAGTCTTTGTCATATATGCATCCGTGATCTATATATATAACCAACTCATGATTATGTCAATGAAATCTTTGCATTGGTATGTCAGCCAACTTGTCATCTCAATCTCAAACCATCACGGCTCATTTTAGCGACCATATATGCCTTTTATAATTAATGCGACAATGTGTCATCCATCGGGACAAATGTTCTACAGTTTTAAAATTTATACATTTTCAATCCACAACACTATCTAAAAATATTTCAATAAAAAAATCATTTGTCTTGAGCAATATTTAAATATAACAGCCAAACAATATTGTGAACCAAAAAAAGTCAAAAAATGCTAGGAGTGTTCATTGGGTAAGATGGTCGAACATGTTATTTGCAATAAAATATTTATATTTGGAAGAGTAAAGAGCCAAAGGAAGAAAAAGGTGTTAGTCGATGCTACCCACTTGGGTAGCTACCTAAGTGAGTTTTATACCATTTGATTAACATACACCCATGTGGATGTGTGTATGTGTACGGTATAAAACCCACTTGGATAGCTACCCAAGTGTGTAACATCTACTTACCTAAGATAAAAATGAAAATGAGAGGGTTACCTGAGAGAGGCCTGTTTCATTGTCGTGGGATCAAGCATTAAAATAGTCTTCTTCAGTGCAATAGGTGCCGCCCTGGAGGGTCGCCGGAAAACGAGAAGAGAAGATAGTAGGGAGTGAGAAGTATGAGGGATGAGAGGAAAAAATGATTTTGGGTCATTTTCATACTAAAAGGGATGAATGTTGTGGTATAATTATAAAGATTTCTAGGTTGGCTTTATTATATTTCGCTTTAAGAAAAAAAAAATGATGTATTTTTCCAAATTTCCTATCATTGTTTGGTAGCAGAGCGCTTTAAGGCCGAACGCGCCACGTTTCATCTGAGACAACCTCCTTACAACGGCGTAAAAAGAAAGTTCAACAGTAGTCAAATCATAGCCAACGAACTTTCTGTCACCAAAATATCACAAAATTCGAATTTCAACATTTGATTCATTACATTGCCCTTAAATGTCTCCGTTTTATTCGCTTAAGGCCTTCTTACGAGGCAGTAATCAAGGTCCCCATGTCAATCCCCCTTTAGCCTTCAACCTTTCCCAGCCCAGGGAGTTCCACACCCGATTCTTGTTTTCCCCTTCATCTCCGGTACATATGTTTTTTCTTCTTTTTTTTGGCCGATCTACTTTATGACTTTTTTTGGGAGGTTTTGATCTCCCCCTCAAATGTATGTATATTTTGTACAAGGCTGTGCATGTATGTATTTAGATTTCAGGAGTCTACTTGCACTGTTTCGTTGTGCGAAATTTTTCACGTTAGAGCTGGCTGTTCGATGAATTTTTGTGTGCACATTGAAAGACAGTCTGCATTTCCTGAGTCTTGATCAATTTATAAGTTTATTTTTAAGCGTATGAAATATGGCCAGGGAATGTAGAAGATTTTCTCGTTTGCAGAAAATTTATATGAAATTTCGCATTGTTTAATTTGTTATGCTAAATGTTTATTGGGTTGTTCGGTTGATTTTTGGCAATTGGTAGACATGCCTCGATAAATTACCTTGTTTCCTTCTTCCTTAATTACTATTTGGACCTGGGGAGATTTGAAAGTACACCGTCTTGTTGCTGCTTTTGGCTTGATGATATGTAGTAAAGATTTGGTGAACATTCTTATTTAGTTGCCTTAGAGAAGGATAAGGATGATGGGATTTTGATGGTGATGTGGTGCAGAAATTGTAGAGATAGAGTTCTATATTTCAAGGATGATAAGAGAGCTATTTCTATTTGATCTAAGTCCATGCATTGTTGATTATCTTTGTAATTGTGAAATTTAATAAATACATTCAGCTGTTTCTTGACTTCGTTTTGAGCTCTCAAATTTCCAAAACCTTTCCAAGTTTTTCCTAGGGTTAGTCATATAGCAGCTCCACACAATTGAGAAATTGGGGAGACAACTGCTAGTTTCCCCACATTCTCATTTTCTTTAATTGTTATTTATAACATGTTCACAACTTTATATAGCCTCAGTATTCAGGTACAGATGTAGAGTTAGCAACTACCATCTGTGATTGTGTAAACAACAGTTTGTACATCACCAACTTTAACCCTTAGGCAGAATTTTATCATATTTGAATTGTATTCTTGTCTACATCGCCTAAATATAGGCTGACCCTTCTGCTGTTAGATGTCATGTGCTAAATGTCATTTGGCATGTTATCTAGGATGGCAACTGTGAGCTTCAAATACTGGGATGATTGTGTGGATCCCGATGACTTGGAAGCAATGTGGATGGAACCTGATGTCAGAGCTGAATGGATTAATGTTGGAGAGACCAAGGGATCTAAGGTCCACCTCTCACGTGATCCTGACGGTCAGCCATATTTAACACAGACAGAGATGAGGGTAAGGTGGAAACAAATTTTGTTGCTGCGTCACTGACATTTTCACCTAATTCAAGTTGCACATTGCATATGAGAATACACAATACCATACATGTAAATTCCCCGAATAAATTAAAAGTAACATGGAGAATCTGAATCATTAATCCAGTAATATCATTTAATTTTTCAGTAATTTTAAAGAAATTACAGTTTGTCTATAGTATTTGAGCTGTAGATATGATGACTGTAAAGCAACTATCATTTTCTTGTGACTGATACAGTGATGTGGTATTGCTACATGTTTCACAAATTTAAGCTGCAAAGAGAGATAATTTCACCTATCTATGGAGCTAACCTGTCACCAAAAGTATGCTTTTACGTCAGAAGTCTAGATGTAACTTATGATGAATTTTGTTATAACAGGCTGTGGCAGGAATCATCGTACAAAGGCATTTTGTCTCACAGATAGACTCAGTAAGATAAACTACTTCTCAATTGTCTTACCTCCTGGAAATTTGTCATGAATCATATAGAAATTTTCAATTTTCAACTCACTGTGCCTATTGTTGCGATCTTGACTTTTCTGCCTTTTCTTTTCTTTTCTCTCTCTTTGTAGTTGTATTACAAACATAGAATCGTGTTGCATGGTTTGACAGCTGATGAAATCCATGTTCCTTTTTTCTTTTAACATGTTTGATGTGGACGAAATCTCAACTCCTACAAATAAGAATTGTGAAGGCTTGCTATTAGACTTACCTGTTCAATATTTTATGAGTTTCTAATTTTTTATAATGCCCTGATATTTGTTGACCAACCTTGAGAATTTTCATTTGAAATTCAAATTTAAGTTGGTTTTGGGGAATTCTAGCTGCATTTCATGAAAACTTGTCCAATATGTACTTTCATTTTGTTGTTGTGCGGCATAAAATTTGAGATTCAGGTGGCACTTTAAATTTTACCTTGATAAAGCTCAAGGGAATGAACAGCCAGAGGTTGTGTTTGTTTTAATTATGTTCCTGTAACCCCTTTCACATCTTTAGCTACTAAAATTCTGTCAGTCACATATTCTTGCTTCTCAATATCCTCCGTAAGAAAGAAAAGCGAACTGAATGAAATTGTGAGACATATTCAAGCTACTCTATGCATTGTTTGAGCAAAAAACATACTGTGATACCAGGAACAGGTCGTTGGTCAGTTCATTCTCAAGAAAAAGTGATCTAAAGGTTTCAGGGTGACTACTTCTGTTTCCACCCTGTTTCTACGTCTAACTTATCCTTTTCTTATCTTCGACAGGACATGCTTTGTGCAATTGCTGAGCTTGAAAGTGATAGACAGCCTCTTGCCACAAGCTATAACAAGAAACCTGACGAGGTCAAGATGGGGATCATGCAAATCACACCAAAAATTGCTGAGTGGTTGACCAGGTAACAATTACTTCAGGTTCTCCCTTTTGTTGAGATGTTATAGCCTCTATTAAGGATATTTTTCCAATTTGAAACTAGTATAAATGAGTTAAATTTGGACTTTCCTGCAGGGACTTGGATTACAGGAGCTATCAAATGGTTGGGGACTCCAAACTTCTGTATAAGCCTTTCCTTAATGTTTATCTTGCAGCAGCCTATCTTAAGTGGCTATCAAACTTTGACCAAAAGTAAGTTGATAAATGTGGAGTTTTCCCGTCTCAACTTATTTTTTGTGCTTTTCTTCCCCTTCCATGTGCCCCTATGTGCTATCCTGTGTAGAAACTAAAATTTTTGGGAAAGAAAACTTATATGCAGAAAAATTGCACTTTGCAGGGAAAGGAGTGAAGAGTTCATGGTTAGGGCGTATAAAGGTGGTACAAAAAAAGCTACTCACAAGTCAACTCTGCCATACTGGAAAAATATCTCGCTGTTAAGGAAAGTCTTCCTTCCAGGTAATTTTTTCCCTCCATGATGAAGATAAACTTATTTCATGCTGGGAGGGTTTGAAGTGGAACAATTGGAACATAATATTTAGCTGTATCCACAACATCATGGGTTCAATACTCCCAAGTGGAATAGAATGTTCTTCTGTTTTATTTCTTTTGAAGAATGCTTATTTATTCCACAAAATATATTAAAAAATTTATAATGCAGGCTTAGGTTTTATGCTTATTCCCCTCTGCTTTACATGCATACTGACATTAGGAAGGAGATTGAGAACCATTATTTGCTTCATTAAAATGATTAAGCTGTTTGTGCATTCATTTGTAGGAAACGCGGCCAATTTGAGCTAGTTTTGTATATACTTATGATAGAGTTTGAAGTTTGATGTGTTTAAATGGTTGTGTATCATCACGACTCTAACTATGCCTTCTGGGAGCATTTTCATGGTTAAATAAAAACATCTTTAATAATGCAGAAAAGCCTTTGGAGTTGGTCCTGTACCTATTGCCCCTTCATCCTTTCCTACTGCAGTTCCACAAAGCAAAGGTGTAGTTCTTACAATCAACTTTATTTTATTTACCATTCCAGTTATTCTTTTAAAGAGGTAGCACTCAATACTTCATCATCTTAATCTTGTAAGTTTTTATTCTGGCCTATTTGAAACTGCATGTCTCCTGGTTTTTGTAGCTGTATTCAATTTTAAAGTGAGAAAATAATTCTACGCTGCTAGTAACAGAGTTTCTTACAATCTGTAATCTGTCTATATTTGAAGTGGGAGCTGTGATGAAAATGTTATGCACTTCTGGTGGACTTTCCTTGAAGTTAGTAAAATTTAGATTGCTGTTCATTACTTTGGGTTTTTGGAGATTACAATCTCAACTTACAGCACCTCATTTGTTGATGAATGCTTAACAGCACAATCAGCCGCAGTGGCCAGGCTATTATTTAGGCCTATCCCACCCCATGCTCTATATTTAGGAAATTATTCTTCAGTTGTTCGAATATGGAAAAGAGAGTATTGCTCGTTAAGTTTTTGGCAGCATGTAATGCAGCTAGCCTAAAATTTGCAGATTTTATTTCTCCACAGATAAGGCCATGTCACTCATTTTCTGTTTGTAAACTAGCAGGTCCTACCCATACAACTTGGGACTCAAGGACTTCCCCTGAAGACATGGAAGAGATGTGGAATAATCCTGAGGTAAACAAGGAATGGACCAAATCTGGTGAGAAAAAGGGGAAAGTGCGTTTTTCTCATGATGTAGAAAAGCATCCTTATCTTTCTCGGGTGGAACTGAAGGTGAGAATGCACACACATTTTCTCATTTATTGTGGACAAGTGATGAATGGTTTGAACAATGACTCGAACATTTACCCTTTTCATTGTCTTTGGTTTGTGAGAAGGTCTTCAACATATTTTGCACATATATCTGCATTATGGATTATGGTGCATTGCATTATTTTCGTTAGACCCTGTTAAACTGTACAAATAACTGTCATTAATGTATTAATCAGAACAATGGTTTTTTTTTAGCCATTCCCATCAAACCAAAGTGTTTTTTAGCCATTTTAGGGTGTGAAAAACCCAATTTGCCCTTGAGTCAATTTAACTGCACAACCCTGTAACTCGACACATCGAGTTACTGTAACTCGACACTGTAGTGTAACTCGAAGTCACAGTAACTTGGCATCCAGTTCTCTCACTTATTATAACCTAGTTATTTTGTTTTTCTCCAAAAAACTTTGAATTCAAATAACTTTTTTGTTTTAAATCCGTTTTGCATGTATAATATATCAAATTAATCATCTTTCCAGTATCTATAATTCAACACCCATATTTCATATATAAAAACGAAAAATACAGATTAGATTTCTTAAAAAAACTTGAAAGAAAGAGTAAGAGGATACATAGAGATAAGTGAAAGAGAGAGAAATAGACCAAATATCAAACAAACATGCTAGAAGAGTATGAATGTCATTTGCTTGGCCAAAATGGCTAAAACAAATGTGTTTACAAAAGATGGCTAGTTTTCATTTTTATATTTTGGAAAGGGCCATTTTGACCCATTTCCACTAATTCAGAATTGTAGTTAGCATTGAAAAGTCAGTTCAACAAGTAAAAGTGGTTTGTAAACACAGGCTTTAATGCAAGTAGGATAAAAAGGTAGATACCTATTTAGGGGTTTTTATTTTTATTTTATTTTAAAAATTTAAATTTATATAGATTTTAGAAGAGCTGTCTTTAAGTTTTTTGTTATCACCATGTGGTCTGCTTGTGTGCATGTTATTGCAGAGTATTAACTTATGACCTTGTTGCCCCATGTGCTTGCCACATTTTCCTTATTAGGCGATCTATTTATTTTGTAAGCAGAGATGATTGGGTTCGGTTTACATCCTTTGACATAATTCATATCATTTCTTTCTCTTGCAGGCGGTCGCAGAGATCATTTTGGCTAAGCACTTCAGCGTAAAAAGAGTCAAACCTGTCAGTAGTTCACCTTTTATTTTAATATACTTGATTGCAATATTTTGAATGAACTCCCTGTGTTTTAGATATTTATAGTGAACTTTATGTAGATTGAGACAATGTTTTGTCATGATAAAAGAAACCTATTTTCTCAGTCAAATAAAATTATTTAGGAATGAGTTTGGGTGAATTTTCATATAACAGGATATATAGGAATGAAAGAATGACTACAACGTGATACATTTTTAACATTTACCTGGACGATGTATCTGATGCATACAGAGTTCTTTGATTCATGATTGAATATTGGGCCAAATGTTTACACTGCCATGTGTTTCGCTTCGCTGTTCAATATTCAGTATATCAAGACCTGCAGTAGGAAGCATTGTATTTCTATTGCTAACACAAATAGAAAATAAAAATCTGTGATAAACTTTTGCTTCTCCATCATAACTATTTCCTTATAGCAGAGTACTTTCAACGACAATAAGATTGCCTTTGCAATTTATTTCTCTTTCTGCAATTATAAAGTGGCATAAATCACAAATTTTTCTAACTGGGCATGTTACAAAACATGGAACCAATAGGAAGCTTTGAAGTTAAGAGACAAAGTAAAGGGTGGAAAAGATGAATCATAAGACTCTATCTCCTTTTCAGTTATTCTGTGGTTTGGGGAACTCCTTAAATTATTAAGAATGTTGTTTATCATGAAGAATATAAGAGTATTCAAATATTCATTGTACTTATGGGCCCTTCACACAGTTCTTATTCTATGCATGTTTATATCAAAATTCTCTCCACTTTCCCTGCTGTTGTTTCCCCAGATCCTTCAGAAAGCCGAAATACTATACTCAATCAGGTTAACATGTCTCTTTTCTTGGGCAGTCCGTTTTATGCGCTCTCTCTGAGATGGTTAGCATGCGGTTTGTGAATGGAGTTGGACAACGCACAGGACTAATGGGAATTGACTATCCCACAGCACGTTGGCTTTACAAGTATGTTTCCTCAAACATCCCACATTGCAAGTAAAATAATAATTATATTTTGTCTTTTCATTCCTTTTTTAGTTGATGATGCTCAATCAGCAACTTAAAACATGAATACAAGTAGGGTCACCATATATCTTTTGCCAAATATTAACTCGTAAATTATAATGCCTTTGTGCTAGTCCGAAGGTATTCTGACAAAGCAAAAACTACCTTTTCCACGAATCTGGATAAACAGTGTCTCACTAATGTTGGACAAAACTTCATGCAATGTATCTCCTTGTTTTGTGTACTCTTATTCTTAATATGCTTCTGGAATCTGCTGGATCTGATATCTAGGCATGGGGGATACAAAGCTTACATGGTGGAGTCTGTTGAAGATCTTACCAAGCCTTTCGTTTCAATGTACTTCGGTGCAGCCTATATGAATTGGCTATCAGAATATGAGGGAAGGTAATTTTTTCTCATAGTATGATACCAAAGAATGTGTAGTTCTTTCTTTGTTAATTGGTTATTTCGGCTTCTTGTTTCCTTTTCCAACACCATCAATTTAAGTATTTTAATCTTTCGACAGGGAAAGGGATCTCCAATTTGTTGTTCAGGCCTATCTCTCTGGTCCACAGAATGTGAACCTTCAAGAGACAGGTCCTCTCTGGGTTAAGTTTGAGGAAGCATTAAACCGCTATGAAGGAACTAAAAGGTAGGTATTCTCAAATCTCACCTCCTCGTTTTTGGCATTTAGTTTTAAGCTTGATTTTTGATTTTGATGAATGAACTAACAGAAGCAGGGATAATGGAAGCTGCACCATTATGTGAGCTTCTGAGTCTCATCAATCATGGTGTGACATGTACAAAACCATCTCAAAGGCAAATGCATTTTTTACAGTAGGTTGCTTTTGGATTGAAGAGCTTGTATTTGGAGATAAAATGTTTGTGATTGATTCCAATCAGGAAGAACTCACAATGAAGTGATTGGAAAATAGCTCAAATTGATGTCAAAGTTATTTGAAATGCTTAGTAACTCAAAATGATGCAAATAAATATTATATATTCAAAGTTATGATTTTGAAACTTATATTCGCAGATTCTCGTGTTCAACTTCTCTGGTAGAGAACACAGTTCCGGACTTGAGATTTCTTGACGACGATAATACCATAGTATTAGAACATGAATTCATTCCCTCCAAATTTAATATTCATATTTTTTATCGACGATAATATAATACTATGGTATTAGAACATAAATTCAAAAAAAAAAAAAAAACAATAGACAATACGAACTATCCAAACAATATATATTATCATCAAATATTGTGTGTGGCGCGCGCAAATAAAAAGAAAAATTGGTGCTCCAAGAAAAAACTGGATTCTGAGGCAAATTAGTTCATAGGATTCTGGAAAGAATTGGGTATAGCATAATGTTCTGGGTGTGTGATGATAAATGAATGTTCAATCTTGAATTATGCAAGTATGTTACAAAATAACAGTATTTGCGGTTGGCTCCAGGGGAATTAGGATTGAGGGAAATAAGGTAAATAATGTGTTTTGATTCCCTTCTAACCCAAGCAGTAACCTACTGGCCCTGATTCACAATAAATTGCTTGCTTGCTAAGTTTTTTTTATCTTTAATGGATAGCAATATTCTTGCTGTCACGGTTTACATGATAGTAAAATAATTCAGCACTTCTATGACTACATGTGTATCGAAAGATTAAATTTAAAAGTGGTATTTGACCTTCATATTTTATTGAGGTTTGAATTTGAAATTGAAGCATGTTCGATTCATTAGTTGATGAAATAAGAATGAATTAATTACATTATATGCCGAAATAAAAGAAAATGTATATTTATTTTTGTGGCAGGATATGAGTCCCATTCCCTGTTTTGAAATTTGATTTGAAGAAAGCTCAATAGTATTTTTTTTAATAAATAAGAAACTCATTTTAGTGTGGTATTATTATAGTAGTTTACGGAGGAAATATCATGAACGAATCAAAATGGTAGCCCACAAATGTCGTCTTTCGTGTTGCAAATGAAGAATTATTCAAGTTGAAAACTGCTAGGCATCTGGCACCGTCTAAGAATAAATCAAAAAATAATATAAAATAACTCAACCGTCTACGGTCCATCCAATGAATTATATTCATTTATTTTCTCTTGTTCTTTTCCTAATGCAATAAACATCGCCTTATTTCTCAATTCTGGTTCGAACAACTTTTATCCAAATAATGAATGAACAATAATTAGAACAAAAGTTCCAATGAATAAAGCTCAAATTCTCATGTTCGAACTACAAGTAAACTGGAGGTATATAAGTAATTATGAGCATGGACCAGTCTCAAATTAAAATTAGAATAGGACTACTTAAAGATTTAAATGATAGTAAAAAAAAAAAAATCAGTACTTCTATGGCTACATGTGTACTGAATTCTTTTGTATCACTAGATTAATTAGCAATCATTCTTGATAAAATATGTGCTCTTCTCAAAAACATCAAATTTAATATTACACTCACTAGGACTCTAGGAGAGGTGGTACCTAGTTTCATTGTATATATATTTTTTCAAATGTAAACAAGAAGGAAAAGTCTTCCTTTGTGAAGTGGAAAATTTCTCTCTCTAGAGAGAGAACCCTAGTTTTTGTGTTTCTTTGTCTTTTACCTTTTCGTCTTTCGTTTCGTCCTGCGCCGCTCTCTGTTTCTTTCTTGCTGAATTTCCATGGTGGATTACTTTATTCTATGGCCTTTAACATGTTAGGTACTGAGTCAGTATGCATTGGTGATGTTCTTTATTGCTTTTAATTGTTAATGTGCTTATGTATTTGCATTATTTATGTTTTGACATGTGCCTTACATTTATTCCTCTCTGACCTACCATTTTTTTAACTCTTTTGTTCTTTCCATGGATTGACTCAGTCTTCTGGTGCTCCTCTTTTCTTTTTTCTGTTTGCATTTTCGCTAACCTACACGTGTCCCCCATTTGCCCTTTTTGCTGTCCATTTGGCCTGGGTTTCTCTTGTTTTTCAGTCCCCTCTACAGGTGGCGAAAATCTGAAGCTGGAAGGCTAGATCTAACGGTTGTGGTATCCCAGGGTCAAGATGGAAAATGATATTGTGGATCGCTTGAAAGAGTTTTCTCTGTCCAAAACTGAAAATGAGGAAATCAAACTGGAAAACTCCGATATTTCAAGCAGGAGAACAGAGTGCATGAACAGCCTCATCGGAAAAATTTTTGGGACCAAAAGATCGAGTTTTATTGGTCTGAAAAATACATTGATTAATATTTGGCAAACGAAGGAGCCGTTTACTGTCTGCGAAATAGGGCATAACCTGTTTCAGTTCACCTTCAGGGACAAGGAGGATAAGCTTCGTGTCTTCAATGGAAAGACTTGGAGTTTTGATAGCCAATACTTAATTCTTCGAGAATGGTCTGAGGAGCTTATGGATAACTTGAAGTCCTTTAATGTGGTGGATATGTGGATTCAACTTTGGAATATCCCATTCCATTGGTTGAGTATTGAAACGGGCAGGAAAATTAGTAATAAATTTGGGAAATTGAGTGATATATCGATCCCAGAGACCGGAAGTCCTAAAGGGAAACATATCAAGATTTTTGTGGAAGTGGATTTGGAAAAGCCATTAATGAGGGGGACTAAGATCACTTTGGGGGAGGAATCATATTGGGTGGATTTTAAGTATGAGAACCTCCAAAATTTTTGTTTTTATTGTGGTTTAATTGGGCACTCTGAGAAAGGATGTCAACAGAGGAAAAAAGACCTTGAAGAAAATTGCTTCAAAGATGGGCAATTTGGGGAGTGGCTTCGTGCGGTGGATGCTGGAAATTTCAGAGCAAGTTCTAATAACTACCGAAGTCAAATCGCCCCCCGACAGCAGGATAAAACAAAAGACAGGGAATCAGACAAAAGGGAAAAAGTCTCGAAAGTGGCTGATAATCTGAGTAAGGAAACCACCATCGTGGAAATAGAACAAATTCCTGACTCACTTCCTCTTAATGTCAGTCTGGTAAACAATTTGGTTAACCTTAAGAATAAGGTGCTGTCCCAAAACAAGGAAAACTTGAATCCAGGTGGGCCCAAAGAACAGCTAGGGGGTATCACTCTTGCAGGTATTGACAAAGATCAAGAAATGCTAATGGAAGAGGCTCGGAATCAAGTGTGTGTTCAGCAGAGGATGATTGGTCGACTCCCTTTTAGTGAGATACAAACTCCGAATAATCATCAGGTTGACATTGGTTTGGATGACAATCAGAAACTGGGGAGAAAGGCCTTTAAAAAATATGGTGGGAAAGGGCCATTACCTAGGCCTATGGACATCATATCAGAGGATGGTGTTGAAAATTGTGGCAAAAAAAGAGATTTCAATGAGATGGAGGAAAAAAAAATCAGGGGACCTGAGGGTAATAAAAAACAGAAAGGATCAGCATTGGCAGCCAAGAGTGAGTTGAAGGTGGAACAGGTGGAGGTGGCCAGCCTTAAATGGGCCCAAAGTTATCCATGAAGATATGCTCATGGAACTGTAGAGGTCTGGGAGGGCCCTCTACAATTCCCCAATTCAAGGAGTCTCTTCGGCTCCAACTCCCGGATTTGATTTTTTTATGTGAAACAAAAAAGAAAAAAGCGTTTGTTAATTCTGTTTTTAATAAGTTGAGATTAAAGGATAGATGGTTTTGCTTGGATCCTGTTGGTCAGAGTGGTGGCTTAGCCGTGGTTTGGTCCGTTAGAACAAGTGTGCTCAATATCCATAGCTCGCCCTTTTGTTTGGAAATTCAATTCAAATTGGAGGACTATCCTAAAATATGTGGGCTATATTCATCTATGCTAGCACGGAAAAAAGTCATTAGGAAGAATCGGTGGTTGTATCTGGAATCTATGAAGGAAAAATGGGGCTCCCTTTGGATAATGGGGGGATTTTAATGATATATTGTCGACCGGGAGAGAAAAAAGGTGGCGGGGTTCCGTAGTGTGACAAGTTGTAATGATTTCAATTCATTCATTAACGGCTGAACATGGGAGAATTTCGGTTTCATGGTCATCCTTTCACATGGGCGAACAATAGGGAGGGGAAGGTTTCGTGGAAGAACGTATTGATAGAATGTTCGGGTCTCTGATTGGTTCATTAAATTTCCCGACTCGAGGTTCAACACATTGAGAAACAGGCCTCGATCATTGCTACTCTTCGGATTCGGACCCGCTTTAAGTCATGGGAAAAAAGATTTGTTTTTGACAAAAGATGGATTAACTCGCCTAATTTTGAGAAAGATGTGGAGAGAGCTTGGATGATCAAATCAAAGGAACCCCTTATATCAAGTCCAATGAAGATTGGTAAGTGTAGAGTGGCTCTCATCAATCGGAGCAAGGAACAAAGATCTAACTCGTCAAAAATCATCCAAAGTTGCAAGGAGCGGTTGTCCGGGATCAAGATTCATGGTTGTGTTGAGGAACCGGAATGAATGGGTTAAATTGAGGATTGTGCTTGACAAGGCCTACAAGGAGGAGGAAGGGTATTGGAGCCAAAAACGCGAATTAATTGGCTTAGAGAAGGTGATAAAAATTCCAAATTTTTTCACGCATATACGATCCAAAGGAGGAAAGGAATAGAATTGAGAACATTACAAAGCCTCGATGGTACGGCATCGTGCTTCTATGGAGGAGATTGAACATGAGATTGAGGGTTACTACAATTCACTTTTTCGCACCTCTAATCCGGAGTATGATTTTCACATCTTGGATGGGATACCACAATCGATTTACGCCTCTGCTAATCGGGTTTTAACTTGTCAGTGGATGACAAAGTGAAATTAAAAAAGCCCTTTTCGACCTCGGTCCCAATAAAGCCCCTGGTGTGGATGGTATGAGTCCTCTCTTTTTCAAAGATTGTTGGCATTTTATCTCTAATAAATTTTGCATTCAAGTTAAAGATTTCTTTCGATGCCTGTAAAATGCTCCGTAGCACAAATCACACTATTATTACTCTTATTCCGAAAATCAAAACCCATCTTCAATTGCTCATTTTCGCCTATTAGTCCTGTGTGGTGTGGTTTATAAAGTTATTTCCAAAATCCTTGTTAATCGTATGAAACCTGTGCTTCATCATTGCATTAGTGCTAACCAATCGGCCTTTATCCTGGTAGCAAATCATTGATAATGTTGTTTTGACGCATGAGTGCATTCATCATATTAAAGGCATTAAAAAAGGTCAAAAAGCATTTATGGCTCAAACCGGACATGTCAAAGGCCTATGATAGAGTGGAATGGAAATTCTTGGCTTCATGCTTACTAAAATGGGTTTTGATCGTATCTTTGTGAACTGGATTTTCAATTGTATAAACTCTACTTCTTTCTCCTTTAACCTTAATGGACAAAGTTCTTTGGCTTCGTGTGCCCTCCGGAGAGGTATTAGGCGGGAGATCCACTCTCACCTTACCTCTTCATTTTGCTCTCTAAAGTTCTTTCAAACCTCATCAAACAATCCCAAATGTGTGGTCTTTTTCAGGGTATCAAAATCAGCAGAGGAGGGCCAATTTTGACTCATCTTTTCTTTGCTGATGATTCTATTGTATTTTGTGAGGCCTCTGCTTTTCAAGCTTTGAGTGTTAGATCAATTCTTGATAGATTCTGTAGAGCTTCGGGTCAACAGGTTAATTTAGAGAAATCTGATGTGATGTTTAGTAGGAATGTAGAGGAGAGTGAGAAAAGAACTATTTGTGATCTGTTAAATGGTATTACCGAACATCATCAATCGAGGTATCTTGGCCTTCTGATGGTTATTGGTAGATCAAAAAAAGAAGTTTTTCAATTTGTGATTGATTGTGTTCAAAAAAGAGTTAATAGTTGGAGTAATAGGTTTTTGTCTAGTGCGGGTAAAGAGGTTCTTATTAAAGTCATCATTAATGCCATGCCGAATTATGTGATGTCATGCTTCAAACTTCCTGGTTCACGTGTGTAAGGAAATTTGTTGTATTTCATCCAAATTCTGGTGGGTACCGCGGTTGGGGGGCAATAAAATCTCTTGGGTGGCTTGGGATAGAATGAACGTGCCTAAATTTGAGGGAGGGTTGGGTTTTCAAGACCTTGGTTTGTTTAATGAGGCCCTACTTGCTAAGCAACTTTGGAGACTTATTTCTCAACCTAACCTCCTTATTAGTAAAGTCCTCAAAGCTAAGTATTTTCATAAAAATGGATTGTTAGGGTGTGAGGCTAAAAATGGGGACTCATGGTTGTGGAGGAGTTGGCTTAAATCAAAAAAAGCTCTTGAGTTGGGGTTGAGACACCAAGTGGGGAATGGGAAAGGTATCAAAGTTTGGGAGCACCCTTGGCTTCTTCAAACTCCTTCCTTTAAACTTAGGTGTGTTAAACCTGTGAATTGTGATATTACTTGGGCTAGGGAGTTAATGACTGTGGATGGGAAAAATTGGAACATTGATAAGCTTAATTTGTTGTTTTGTGAGTCAGATGTTAGTAACATTTTACAGGTACCCATTGATCGGGATGGTTGCAATGATAGGTGGATCGGCATTGGAACAAAAAGGCTTTTTTACGGTGAAGTCTGCGCTTATGATCAATCAAGAAAAATAAGAAGGCGTCAAATCGACAGCCTGGTTAGCTCGGGGAGAACCATGTTTGGTTTATTTTGGCGTGTTGTTGGAAGCTTAAAGTTCCTAACAAGATAAAACACTTTGTTTGGAAATTGTTACACAACAATGACCTTGACCAAGACTTTGGTTCGGAGGGGAATGAATTTGGATCCTACTGCTTTGTGTGTGTGGAAAAAGAGGAAAATCTTTGAACATATTTTTTTCAAGTGCGTACGTGTTGAATTGGTGTGGAAATTGGCACCAGTGGGTTGGAACTTGACAGAGCATCCGGATTTCAACCTGAAGACTTGGTGGGATACTTGTTGCGTGAAGAGTAGGGGGCATCTGCTGCAAGAAAGAGTTGAACTTTCAGTTTTCTTGTTGTGGTGGATCTGGAAAGCGAGGAACGCGTGGGTGTTCAAGAAGTGCTGGTGGAAGGAGATGGATGTGGTCAGGTTTGCTGTCAATGACTGGCAGGAATATCAGCAAATTTCTGCTTGCAATGGGGAGGTTATCAAACAACCTAAAGACCCTACCATTGAAGGTGATGTTGATGTTTCTAATACTTGGCCTGTAGGACACCATTGTGTGGTGATTAGTGCGGTTAATGTGAAGGAACATGGATCTGGAGTGGGGGGTTGGATGGTTAATGACCAAAGTAAGTTGATGAAAGCTTGGGTCTCTTCTAGGGAATCATTTACAATTCCAGTGGAAGCAACTTTAAGTGGTATTCGGCTTGCTCTTTGCTCGGCTTCTAATTTGGGGGTTGTTAATTTGAAGATAATGGTAGATGATCAGGATATTGCGAGCAACCTCAATAATCGGCTTCCTTTTGTTGGTGATGGTGCGAAAATAGCCGACGACATCTACCTTTTATTCTTTCTTTTTGACAAGGTTGGTTTTGTGGTTCAAGATGACATTTGTAAGATAAATTGTAATAGGCTTGCTAGGCGTGCGTTGGAGGAAAATCTTAATTTGAATTGGGTTGACCAATTCCCCGATTGGCTAGTGATTTAGCCATGTGGTTTCTTAGCCTGTTGGCTATGCGTATTTGTAATATCTCAGTATGAGTTTTTCCCGTATTTATAAAATTGCTATCGTTCGACAAAAAAAAAAAAAATAAACAAGAAGGAAAAAAAATTGAATCATTTTCGATTCATTAGTTGCTAAAATCGGAATAATGCATTTCAATATTTATATAATTATGTATACTAAAATAAAAAGATGTTTTTTCTTTTGTATGGCAGAAAATGAGTTCCATTCCCTGCAATTTGACTCGATGAAAACTCAACATTATTATTCAATAAATTTTAGTTTATTTTTTACAAAAAAAATAATAAAATTATAGTTTAGTCTAATACTATTATAGCAGTGACAACGAAATATCATGAATGAATACAAAAAAAAGAGACCCAAAAATCAAAATGGTAGTCCACAAATGTCTTCTTCGTGTTGCAAATAAAGAAGTATTCAAATTGAAAACTGCAAGGCATCTCCTCTCCTCCACCGTTTAAGAATAAATCAAAATATAAAATAAAACCATCCAACCGTCCATGCCTTTTTTTTCCCCTTCTTTTCTTTTGTTTTTCTTTTACTATTATTTTTTTCCCAAATGCAACAATAAACACCGTTTTCTGGTTTGGACCTCCGTCCAAAAAATGAAAGAATAAAAATTAGAACAAATGCTCCAATGAATACACAGCTCAAATTTCCATGTTTGTTTTTTCTTCTCTCGAAACTCTAGCTGCTTTTGCTTCTCAATCTTCTTCGTCTTTTTCTTCCGTCATCCTTCTAAAGAGTATGGAGGAAGTAATTTCCATTGCTTTTAGTCTAAATAAATTTACCCTCAATTTGTGGCTTTTACTTGTCTTCAATATTTGGCTTTTATTTGTCCTCAATATGTGTGCCCTTTTTTTTCAATTAATAAGTTTATCTCATATGCGAGATTTTGTTTAGAAGATCAGATGAGTCATATGTGACAAAAACGAAATCATCTTTGGTATGTGTTTTGTACAATGCATTTGTTGCAAAGTTCTGATTTTACTATTTAGATTTAAACTTTTGTTTTAGATCTGTATAAATTTATATTCTTGTAGGGCTTGTAGCCGTTTTTCACTCATTGTTGTAATTAATTGTAAGTTTCTTCTGATAAATGAATAAAATTAGTTTGTTTCTTAAAAACAATAATGTTTGAATTACAAATAAACTGGAAAAGTTATAAGTTCATGTTTGAATTACAAGTAAACTGGAGAAGTTATAAGTAATTATTAGCATGGACCAAGTCCCAATTAATAATCATATTACTTCACTTAAAAGAAATAAATACCAACCACGTTACTTATAGATGGCTGAGGTACACTGGGTTTGAGCATTAATAGTTGCTTCCTTAATCATAGGCCATCTTGTACTTTTATATTCATGAACTTTAATTTATATATCATCCCAACAAATTATAAATTGAATTTCTCTAAAAAAATCCTATAATACATCACAATATAGGAAAGCATTATTTCCCCTTTAGATGAATTGAAAATTGTTCGTTTTATTTTCATGTCCTAAATGTCTCTGGAAAAGCCGCTTAAATAAGCTTTTACATTTGAGTAGGTCTCCTGTAAGACCGTCTTACGGATCCTATTCCGTAAGACGGAATCCTCCAGCCCAACCCGCGACCCGCGGCTCAGCCCCCAGCCCAACGCACGGCCCGCCCACGCCCAGCCCAGCCCACCAGCAGCACCTCTTATTTAAAAAAAATCTGCTTTAGAGTGGAATTGAACTCGCGACCTTAATAGACTTAAGATGGTGTTCTACCACTACACCACTAGTACTTATTGTGCAATTTTAGTATAATAATTTATATAAACCCATTCATAAATATGCCTGGTAATTAAAAAAAATTAAAAATGCCTATAAATGTAAAGACTAAGAATCGAACTCAAGTCTATTAAAAACTCTTGATACATTATCTCAATAAATGGATACTTATAAAAGTGTTACTTTAACTACATCATATTTATTTTTTATTTTTCCTCTTTTTTTGTTCCTAGTTTGTAACTGTATTAAGAAATATGATACTTTATCTCAACAAACGGATACTTTTATTTATAAAAGTGTTACTTTAACTATATCATATTTATTTTTTATTTTTTCTTCTTTCCTTCATTTCTAATTTGTGACTGTATTAAAAAAACATGATACTTTAAATCACAAAGGAAAAATAAATAAGACAGAGCTAAAGTAACACTTTTATGAGTAAAAGTATCAATTTTTTGAGATAAAGTATCATGTTTTTGTAAATAAATCACGAAGTATGAATTCGTTACAGTGAAAAAAGAAAAATAAATATGATAGAGTTAAAAGTACCACTTTTATGAGTAAAAGTATCCATTTTTTGGGATAAAGTATCATGTTTTTTTAATACAGTCGCATATTAGAAAATCATTAGATTGAAGTATCACAAATGTATCATATTTAACATCAAAAGTATCACTATTTCCAAAGATAAGTATTAGTTTTTCAATGGTAAAAACATTAGCTATGAGACTAGAATGAGTACATCAAAAAAATTTATTTTTTGAATAATGTTCACCTTAAAAGTATCATATTTCTTACTCAAAAGTATCACTATTTTCGGATAAAGTATTACTTTTTATTCAGAGAATTTAAAATTTTAAAATGCCATTGTCCATCATAAAAGTATCATATTTAATATCAAATGTATCACTATTTCCAGCATAAGTATCAATTTTCCAATGTAAAAAACATTAGCTATGAGACTAGATTGAGTATATCAAAAAATCTTATTTTTTGAATATGTAAAAATTAAAATATCAATATTCACCTTAAAAGTATCATATTTATTACTCAAAAGTATCACTATTTTCGGATAAAGTATAATTCCTATTCAGAGAATTTAAATTTTTAAAATGAATGGATGATAATGAAGCTTTATATTCATGGTTATACTCATGGTTATAGTAAATATGCACAACAAGCACTAGTGGTCTAGTGGTAGAATAGCACCTTGTCTTGGTATAGACCCGGATTCAATTCTCAGCTGGTGCAAATTTCTTAACTTTTTAATTAAGTGGATCCAGCCCATCCAGGGGTCTTGAGCGGGTGGGCGGGCGCGCCCAACTTGGGCTGGGTCTGCTGGGCCCAGTGTGCGGGTCGCGGGTGGGGCAAGCAACTTGGGCGGGCGACCCAACATGCAACAACTGTATTTAGATGCAGTTTTTTTTTAATACGGGTCGCGGGTCGCGGGCGGGTCAGGTAGGCTGGGGATCTGTCTTACGGACTAGGATCCGTAAGACGGTCCTATACAAGTTTTTGCCTTTACGTTTATGTATTTGGTCCGAGTTTTATTATTATACAGATTTGTGATTACCATTAAACTTTAAGTTCCTTTTGACAACAAGAAATTGTGTTTTTATTAATAAATTTGAATTAACTAAGATACAATACCCTGAAATCATAAGAGAAAATCCAAAATAAACCCTCCTTTTAAACAAGAGAAAATGGAAAGACAAACAAAAATATAAACTAAATAGATACAATAGATCATAAATCATCAGATCAATCTCGGTGGGTTGTGATTTTTGGTTGGATGAATGTCTTCTTGCACTTCCAATCAATGTTTGGATGATTCGTACCAGACTTCTTTCTGATATACATATCTACCAAAAACTGATGAAGAACTCCGAATGAGACCCAAAAGAATAGATCTATTAGTATCTGAATAGATCTAAAAAAACAAAAGAAAAAATAATGAAAAAATAAATGAAAAGGCAAACAAACTCCCACATAGGGGAGAAAACTACTCCAAAAAAGAAGAAAAACCAACTCCAATGAAGGGGAGAAATTAAAAAAAGAAAAAACAAGGACGGAGAATAAAAAAGGTAGAATAACAGCAAAATAAAACAATTTTCCCTACTTCAATGGCGGGAGGAGAGGGAGAGTAGATTACTTTTGGAGAGAGCTTGAAGATGCAAGTTGTTGATGAAAGAAACTGAAAGTGTTCAATGAAGTTTTATTCACTACAGTTTAAATTTTTCCTTTTTAACCCATGGCCTTGAGGTTAAAATTGAAACTCCAAGTTTACTAAGTCAACCCTTGAGGGTACTTTAAATTCTAAAAATACGAGAATTTGATTTTTGAAGATATTATATATTCAGCTTATCATTATTTTGTGATTCTTCTCATATTTTAAAATTCTGTCACCCTTTAACTTCATTTCCCCTCGTCAAGCTCATTAACAATTGCGCAAGTGTCAGAGACTCAGAAAAACTATAATCAAGTAGTGTACATTCTAAGATCGAATTAATGATCCCTGAGAATATTTTGATTCTTCCCATATTTTAAAATCCAGTCACCCATTAACTTCAATTTTCTTAAAAGGTGGAAAAAAAAAAGAGCCCAAAAAGTATTGATTAAAAATAGGGTAAAATTCACTTTACCCCCTTGTACTATTGACTTTGTATCAAATACCCCCTCTACTATTAAAACCTTCAAATTACCCCCTAAACCAATAAAAAGTATGTTAATGGACAAAATTGACCTTATCTTGAATAAAAGTTTAGATTACTTTGAACATCTACCTATTATAAACTATAAATAGTTTATCCATTTTAATTAACTATCGATTAATTTGATACCAAATTTTATTCAACACAGAATTTTAAAATTAAATAATCTTAATTAAATGTAATTAAAATAATATAAAGAAAAATATGACTTCAATTAATATTATAGAGAATTCACCAAAGATTCTTTTAAAAAAATACTATGTAAATTTTCATTATTATTATTTTAAATATACAACTTTAGCAAGTAAGTAGTCAATTTAGAGTCAAAATTGTAGATTTTAAGAATTATATAATGTATGGTACACACCATATTACTATGTGTAGTAATGTATTATATGTTGAAGGAAAATCAATATTGGAGAAAAAAAGAAAATCTTGTACAATATTATTGCAATTATGACATTTAAAGTAAAAAAAAAACTAGAAGATGTTTTTTGAAACAATATAATATATATTTATATGATATTTTTTTAAAATTAATATTATTAATATTATATTAGCTATATAATTTTTTGTTCAATTTTTGTTAATATTTATTTCTTCTAGAATTAGTGTTAAAAAACAATGAGATCAAACAATGATATAATTGTGAGAGAGTATTATATGATATTTCATTCTTATAATATTTGTTTACTGCTTCAAAAATAAAATTATAGTTTTGATAATTTGTTTAACGCACACTTGAACGTCTTATTTAACAGAAATATAATAAATATAAATTATTATCAATTAATTTGACACTGAACTTAGTTATTTACTAAATAGAACAATATATATATATATATATACATACACATATTATTATATTAATATAAAATTATTTTTAGGAAAATAATGCAGCTTATCTATACTATTGAAACTATATTTTGCTGATTTTTTATGTTAGATCTAAATATATATTTATTTGTTTAATTAAATTAGAGGATATAATCAAATTAATTGAAATTGAATTATAGAGAAGGCAAAAATGAATTTAATATTATGTATAATTCAAGGGTATTCTTGTCTATTAATACTTTTTTTATTGGTCAAGGGGGGTATTTGAAGGTTTTAATAGTATAAGGGGGTATTTGATACAAAGTCAATAGTATAAGGGGTAAAGTGAATTTTACCCTTAAAAATATAATAGTGTAGATGCTGAAAAAAGAAAAAGTAGAAGGGCATATTAGGAATTCCGATCCCGTCATGCGTCATCGTTTGAGAGAGACCCCGTCAATTCACAGTATCTGCTGAAAAGTGATGAAATTCACAAGAAGACAAAAAAAACCAAATTAAATACGTTTACACCCTCAAGTATTTAATAGATCACAAACACCTCCCCAAACTATTAATTACTCCATCTGTCCCAAATATATAGATCAGTATTCCTTTTTGGGATGTCCCAAATATATAGTCCACTTCCCATATTTAACAGTACTTTTTCATTCTTTTACTATTATAACATTATTTAATATGCATTTTTGTAATTTACACTATTCATTAAAGGGCAAATCAAGTAATTTTTTTTACATATTTATAATTTCCAATACTTTTTCTTAATCTGTGTGAAAAGTCCAATTGGACTATATAATTGGGACGGAGGCAGTATAACACTTTCCCCCTTGAATTAACTTGCCCTTAGTTCTGTCGTTTCCCTCAGCTAACGTGGCAGTTGGTCTACCATTCCAACGATTTTACATCTGTTGCATTTTTTTTTTGATAGCTCAGCTTATAGGCTTACGCCTGATTATGCCTGAGGACAACAGCTCTGGCCCCTCATCGTTGCCAGCAAGGTAATCCGCGAGATGTGCACACACTAGTCAGTGTTATGGTAGGGTGATGGAGATATGATATATCTTTTAGGATTTTACATTATCTTATATTTTAGGAAGTGATTTGTGTTTAGAAGTCTTTTATTCTGGTTTATCTTTTAATGTTTTAATTAAGTTAGGACCCCTAGTTTGGTCTTATAAATAGTTATTTTACTATTATTTTTAGGGAGGTTGAATATTATTAATTTTGAGATTATTCTCTTTGCAATACATGTTCGTTTGAGAATTATATTGCTTTGTTCAATACTTCCGGTATTCTTGCGAATCAACGGTAAGTATTTGTGTTATTTGTTGTTCTTGTTAAGCTTCTGTCTGCATCAGTTGGTATTTAGAGACCAGACTACGCTTCTGAACCATGTTGTCCAGATAGGATCCACAACGCATCAACGACATCGCACAGATCCGTCAACAGATCGACTTGTTGACACAACGGATAATCACGTTTCGCATCCAACAACAAGAAATTTTCGACATCGTCACCGCCCAGCTCATGATCGACCGTGATTGAGTGCGCGATATAGGCAACGGAGGCAGTAGTCGGAACTATCATGGTGGGTGTGGTTTCGATTTTTATCCATCCCCACATATTTTGTCAAATGAGGAGGCTGGTGGTTACTATGGACCACCAATTTTTGATGAAGAAAGCGACGACACTACATCGGCGATTGGCTATGAAGAATCTCCATACTTTGATGACGAGGAGATTAGTGGTTATGATGGTCCACCTATCTTTGATGAGGAAGGTGACGACGCCATTTCGACGGTTGGTTATGATGAGAAAGATGAAGACATTATTCCAGAGGTTAGCTATGAAAACCCTATGCAATTTGACGATGATAATGGTGGCTATGATGGCCCATCAATTTTTAACGACAAAGATTGCAGTTATGATGACCAATCAATTTTCGATAAAGAGATTGTGATTGTTTGTGGGGATCTTCAATCTACAACAATAGAGAAAACAAGTAATGATAAGGCATCATGGGCTTGGTCCGATGGATGCACTAAAATTAAGTCGTCGATTGGGCAAAGTGGAGATGGTTTTCTAGAGTTTCACACAGATTATTTTATTTTGATTCAATTCAGATTCATTTTGCTATTCACCTTATTTTTCCATCTCGTCCTCCTCGCGCTCCTCCATGGTTAGATATTTTTTTTCTAGGATCTCCCTTCCGATTCGAGGACGAATCGTCTCGACCCTGGTGAGAATGATGGAGATATGATATATCTTTTAGGATTTTACATTATCTTATATTTTAGGAAGTGATTTGTGTTTAGAAGTCTTTTAGTCTGGTTTAAGTTATGACTCTTAGTTTGGTCTTATAAATAGTTATTTTACTATTATTTTTAGGGAGGTTGAATATTATTAATTTTGAGATTATTCTCTTTGCAATACATGTTCTTTTGAGAATTATATTGCTTTGTTCAATACTTCCGGTATTCTTGCAAATCAACGGTAGTATTTGTGTTATTTGTTGTTCTTGTTACGCTTCTGTCTGCATCATAGGGTCTGCTGATGTACAATCAGATCCTCCCAGCTAAAGAGAACAATTATGTTCGACCCCCCAAATCTAATAATAGTTAATATATCCCCAAATAGAACTCACACGGATGCTATTCAGTATATATGCCCACCAAATCTTTACCAGTTCGCATATACCCCGGGAAGCAATTTGATGGGGTAGGGATTTGAACCCCTGACCTCCACCCCACAAGAGACTTTAAGTCCCTTGTGGTGGCCAGGTGGGCTAAGCCCCCTGGTTTATATCAGTTGCATTATTCTCCAGCTGGGAAATGCTCTCAAGACCCTTATTTAAGCTCTCAAAAGTAGAGGTGTCAAACGGGTCGGGCAGAACAATGTTCGGGCTACCATTTCTTGAGCCCGACCCAACCCACGAAAATGCACTAAAATAATTGGGCCACTCGGGCCGGGCCAAAAAAGCCCGGCTCATTTTGGGCCTCTAAAATTAGAGCCCAATCCGATGCTTTTATCGGGTCGGTCGGGCCAGCCCACCGGGCTGGGCCGAAACTGATAGCTCTACTCAAAAGTATGGATGGTAATGGAGTGGGACGGGATTGGGTGGGACGGGATGGAGCGGGATGGGATGGGGCGAGTACTTTATGACCTAGACCCGCCCCGTTCACCCCAAGTGATGGGATGGGTCAACCTATCACGGGCAGGGTCAGATTCAGGGGGGCCTCCCCGGTTCCCAGTGCACTCCAAATATTTTCTTATCACGTTTTTTAAGGGAAAAATTATATATTTTATTAAGAAAAAAATACAGTTGGGCTAGGGGTCACGGGGTGGGGTTGGGCGACCGTGTGTAAAATACGATTTTACTATCATAAGATTTTTTATCTTGCATATTGTATTATTAATAAGTTCTTTTATCTTATATTTTGTATTATGAATGCATATTATTTATAAAAATTGTCATTATCAATATTAATGTTAGATATAATATTAACTATTAAATACATATGAATTATATTATCATATATTAAATATATTGAAAAACATAAAAATACTAGGCGACACAGAGAACTCACGGGGTAGAGATGATAACTAGACATGCCCAGCCCCGTCGTGGCTCACAGAGTGGGATGACCCAAACGGGGCGGGCCAACGCAGTCATGATCGGGGCAGATCAAATTGCCACCATTACTCAAAAGGCATGATGATTTTTGCTCTCAAAACTACAAACTTTATTTCTTAAACTCTCTACTAATTTCAGAATAAGATTACTTAAGATTCTTTATTTGAAAATAATGTCTGGTTGCTCTTCAAATTTGTTGGATTATGGTGTCAAGCGATCCCCCTAAGAGATTCACTATCGCTTTATGACATTAGTGTTGTGACAACCCATCTTGATGGTATTTGTAAAGCCCCTCATGCCCATCCGCAACATGTAAAATGTTGGGCTTTGCGCCCTAATTAAGGGAAAAAATAACCCTGCCAACCATCAACTATAACTTTTGGTGTAGCAGCTGAGGTTAGATCCTAACAATGATATTAGAGCAAGGTTGCAGGTTCAGAAATTCCTCTGGGTGTCACTGAGGGAGATTGTTAGATTGGTGTGGTCTAGAGATCTCCCTCAAGGATTTGATGTTGCTTTGCGATATTGGTGTTTTGATGGTCTACACCAATCTCCCTTAAGGATTTATTGTCGTTTTATGGCATCGGTGTTGTAATGGCCCACAACATGTGAACGTGGGGCTTTGCTGCTTTAAGGGAAAACATAGTCCTATTAACCATTAACTAACACTTTCGGTCTAGCAGTTGGGGTTTGATTCTTAGGGATGACAATAGGTGGGATGAGGTTGGTATTGGACATACCATTCTCATCCCTGAACCCCATCTACGTATTATTCCTCGCTTTAGGTATTTGGGATAGGGATGGGGAATCCCTGTTCGGGGAATGGGGTCCCCATGGAGAATCGGGGTCCTATGGGGAAACGGGTTCCAATTTTGTATTTATTAATAAAAAAATTATAAAATAAATTACTTAAAATAATCAATTATTAAAATAAATAAAAATAACATAAATATAACATAAATCTCTAATTGTAAAAGAAAGAATGAGAACAAGAAAAATCATAAAGACTTGAGGGTTTTATTTATAGAATTGATAAAATAAACTATTATAAATAAAATAAATTATTAATAATAGATAAATATTATATGATATATATGTATATGTATATATATATATATATATATATATATATATATATATATTAGGCGAATGAGGATTGGACGAAAAATATAAATACCATTCCTATCCCATCTCCGGTTCTAGAGACATGGGAAATCCTCATCCCCGTCCCATTCTCATATTAATTGGGGGATTTCCTATCCCATTTTATTCGAGGCAAAAACTTGTATAAGACCATCTTATCGGTCTAAATTCGTAAGACGGATCCTGCTTAACCGACCTATGCCCATACTAATTTGCCTCCGATGAAGGAAGTTAGCTCTAGTCGTGAACTGGGAAAGGTTGCTGAAAAATGTAAATCTCCGGTGAAGGAAATTTTAAAGAAGGAAAGTAAAAATCCTCAAAAGAAAAGGAAGCTATCTGAGGAAGATAATGAGAGGTTATTGCACTTAAAAGTATCATTTTTTGGTTGAGAAGTAACAACTTTTTTGTTGAAGAGTATCACTTATATGTCATATATTTGTGCATTTTTAACATTATGTATATCATTTTGCATTTTAGAAGTATCATTTTTAGTGCTCAAATGTATCATAAATTGCTTGAAAAATATCTTTGTATATGCCTCTGTATCTTTTGAGCATTTGAACATTGAATATAATCATTTTGTGTCTTAGAAGTATCATGTTTGATGCTCGTAAGTATTAGAAATTGCTTTAGAAGCATCAATTTTATGTCAGTGTATTTCAGCAGTGAACATATATTATATCACTTTGCATGTTAGAAGTATCATCTTTGATGCTTGAAAGTATCAGAAATTGCCTTAAAAATATCAATTTTATACCCTGTATCTTTTGTGCATTTTCAACATTGAACATATATTATATCACTTTGCATGTTAGCAGTATCATTCTTAATGCTCAAACATATTATAAATTGTTTGAAAAATATCATTGTTTTATGCCCTATATCTTTTGTGCATTTTCAACATTGAACATATATTACTCTGCATGTTAGAAGTATCATAATTGATTCTTGAAAGTATCATAATTGCCTTAAAAGTATTAATTTTTTATGCCATGTATTATTTGTACATTTTCAACATTGAACTTATATTATTTCAACAGTGAACATATATCACTCTATATTTTGAACAGTGAACTTATGTCACTCTATATTTCTTGTAGCAATTTCCTTACGCAATGTAGATCGCAAGGGTTATATGATCTAGTGAATTGTTTGAACGATAGAAGGAAGATGTTAAGAGTATGGTAGTTTATTGAAGTTGCAAGTCAAACAAGTCTCTGCCCAGAAGTTGTTGTGATTAGTGAAGAGGTTTAATGGGACGAGTCGGTTGCTAAATATTGAGATAGAAAGAGGTCTGTTATAACCCGTAATGATAAATGTGATGTTTTTATGATGCCAATGAACAACCATGATTTATTGGTGTGTAGACATAATGAAAGTTTAGATGCCGTGGATGAGTTTAAGAAGAAAATAGGGATTGATGGGAGTTCTAGTGTGGGGGCTTTGAAAAACAAACTTATAAATGAGTATAAAGAATGTGGGGACGATTTTAAAAGACTGTTTGCCTTGTATAGCTTATCCACTATTTTGACACCAAGTGCAAATTGTACTGCCATTGTTTCTTATTTCAAGTCACTAGTGGATGTAGATGTGATCCCAATATTTGACTGGGGTTCCCTTGCTTTGGAGAGGCTCTGTGTAACAACAATTGTTTTTTAACAAGAAGTTAACTACCTGCATAAACAGTTGCATATTGACTTTGCAAATTATATATTTTCATCATATGAAATGGCAAGGGAAAACCGAATTGTTTGATCTGTTGTGTCTTCAACATTATACGACTGGGTGTATATGAAAAGAGTTAAAGAAGAGAGAGCGTTGGAGATTTTGGGTAGGAGAGAGGGTGGAAGACATATATCCTATTTCTTCGAAAATTAATGGGGAAGATGTAGAGAAAACCCGAATTGCAACTGGAGGTATGGGTGAGAAAGAAAGCTCTGAGATTGAAAAACGGGCGAAAGATGATGAATGTTCAAGATTCATGAAGTTTGAAATACCACCGAGCCAACCAACTGACACTGAGATTGGGAAATAAGCGAACCATATAAGTATCTTCAAGCATCAAATTAATATTAAAAAGTATTATTTTTCCTTGAAAAGTATCATTTTTCAATATTTGCCTAAGGTACGAATATTCTTTTAAACAAACAACATGTAGTCTATAATTATTGTATGCACTTTTATATTTTTTTTGTTTTTGTTGAAGCCCTTAGAAAGTCGCAAGTTAAGAGGTGAATATTGCGTGAGAATCTTCTATCTGATTTGAATAAATGTAAAGTGAAAATGGAGCAAGAAGTGTTTAATTCAAGGAACCCACCAAGAAATAGAAAAAATGAAGTAAGAGAAACCACAAATATTGATACTGTAGTATATGTTTTTTTTTATGATACATGTTTTTGTCCCACATAAGGGTATTTTTTTGTGAATATTTTCTGATAAACTTTTTGTGATTATGTATGTAGTTTTTTTCATTGCATCTTGTTTTATGTTGACAATCCTTTTGGCATCTCGAAAATGCAGTATAATCTAAAAATTCATTTTAATGCCGCAAAGTATCAGTGATTGCACAAAAAAAAGTATCACGAAAGTTTTATATGATAGTATATATAATTACAGTTCAACATGGCAGATATATCTTAAAACATATCAGTGATTATATGAAAAGTATCATATAGAATGCTGAAAGTATCAATAATATTATGAAAAGTATCATTTCACGGGTTAGTGATTTTAAGTATTTTAAAAATATCATGTATGTATTTTAAGTATTTCTGGGGAGTCCACTATGAATTGAAATGACCTACACGGTACATTAGAGGATCTTGATAGAAGAAACTGAACAAATATAATATTAAAATCTTAAAAGTATCATATATAATCTAAAAAGTATCAGTATTTGAATAAATGTAACATAATTATGCACTGGGCATTGGAGCCTTGGAACCAAACTCGTTGGCATGAGAATAGTCAGACACATCAGTCTTCTTTCTGCTCTTTTCGAAACTTCCCTTTTATCCTTTTTCTTCTTCCCTTCGTAACAGTTCGAGCAGGATCATGTAACGTATTAGATGTGGTTGAAACAACAGATGATTCATTTTACTAAGTGATTTTTTGTGCATTCTTCAAGGTAGTAATAGCAAGAAAATCCCTACTATATACCTCTTCAATGATTCTCCTTGTTTTTTCATTTCCTTGGCATTTAAACACAAAATCATAATATCTTTGTGCCATTTTATGACGCCATGAAATGTAATCATTAGGCTTGTCAGACTTCTCAAGTATCTTCTTTAAACTGTCCCATACTTCAAATTTTGCCATTCTTGTCCATCTTTCCAGAATATATATTTCTGATATCTTGACATGAGAATGGGGATGAAAGACTTGTAATGAATGGAAACACAAGATATCACATTCTTCAAATTTATTGCAAGTGCATGTTAACATGCTTCCTAAAGGATCCAACATCACACGATTTATATCTTCAACCCCAGATGAAAAGAAATGTCATAAATATTCAATAACTCATTTGAACTATAGTACAAGTAAGAGAAATTGATGCAATAAACTCAGCCTCAAAGTCTTTGAATAATGTCAATGTGTATACCTCATAAACATGCTTTAATAGCCCAATTAATGGTGTAGCAGTTGTTGGAATTGATCTTGATGACTGTAATTCATTATTTTGTTCTTTTATTCTCCAATTCTTCACTAGTTTCTTGAAAATACAATAAAAGGCAGCCAAATTTGTGGTCTTCTTTGCATTGAATCCCATGGCATTATTAGTACTTTCACTCATTTGTGAGAAAAGTATTTTGGTAGAAAAGAAGTCATTGCTTAAGACAGTGCACCATTTGCCCTTTAATTTATTCAACTGCTTGAACCATGTTTGATCCTCCAATTCGTATGTTGAATCATAATACTCCAATGGTTTCAAACTAATTTTCACCCCAGGACAAGCATTTTTTAAATGTATCTTTAAAAGAATTGTTTCTTTTCAACCGTCCAAACCTGCTTCGAGCATTATGGTGACATAACCTATGTTTTGTTCCAGGGAAAGCCAACATGAATAATTCAGAGTTAAAATAATAATATTTATGAGTAAAAGTACATGTTTTCTAAGATAAACTATCGTGTTTTCAATACTAGTCACAGAATACGAATTCAATACATTAAAGAAGGAAAAATAAATATGAAAGAATTGAAGTAATACTTTTATGAGTAAAAGTATATTTTTTTTGAGATAAAGTATCATGTTTTCAATACAGTCACGAAATAGAAATTCAGTACACCAAAGAAGAAAAAATAAACATGACAGAAATAAAGTAACACTTTTGTAAGTAAGTGTATTTGTATTATGAGATAAAGTATCATCTTTTCAGTACAATCACATATCTTTTCTATTGCATTAGAAATTGCTTGGTCTTTATTGGTGAATATAGTGATAGGACATTTTTCTCCCATGGCTTTCTTAAAAACCTCAAAAAGCCACTCAAATATTTCAATTTTTTCATTCGATAAGAACATACAATCAAACATTACATTTTTCCAATGACTGTTGATGCCAACTAATGGAGTACAAATCAAATTGTATCTATTTGTGTGATATGTTGTGTCAAATATTATAACATTCCCAAATATTTCGTAATCTTTTCTCATCGTTGAGTCTCTCCAAAAAGTATTACTCAGTTTGACCGTATCATCTAACTTAACTTTAAAATAAAAGTCATCCTTCTCGGGCTGCTGTTGGTATAACATTTCAACTAGTGTTTGTGCATCCCCACCTTCTAGTTCTTTTAATTTCAAACCATTTACAAAATTCAAATAATCATTTATAGTGCACCCAACAGTATGATCCCCTTCTGCTTCATGTGCCATGTAACGATAAGAATATGTTGGTCTCATTCCGGAAGAGACTATATCTTCTATCACTTTGCCCTTTTCACTTGTAATTTTTCTTTCAGAACGATGAAAGTGGCTCAACTCTGTCTGTGTAACATGAATTTAAAACTTCATAAAGACCTTCATCATTTAAAACTTCATAAAGACCTTCATCATTTAAAACTTCATAAAGACCTTCATCATTTAATTCCACCCTCAATGAAGCATTACATCTTGTCTGTGTAACATGATTTTTTTTCTTTTTTCATTCTTTGAAATCATGCTCAAAATTCATGATCTATTAAATCCTACACAAGATAATATGAAGTATTTCCCCTTCACAACTCCATTAGCCTGAGATCAAAATATTGCTTTACGAATACTAAACCCGAGTGCACGACTGTGATCATGATACAACTTATGCATATCATCAAGTGTCTTTCTTTTCAACCAAACCATAGAACCAGATATATCCACATTGTCATTGGTATATTCTGGAAATATTTAAATCAAACACATCACATATTTGAAAAAATGTAGTATTTTTTGAGTAAAAGTAATATTTTGTTAGTAAATATAATACCTTCTCCCACTGCTACTATGTTTTGGTTAGTACTATCTTTTGAATCTAAATTTCCACCTTCAACGAATTCTATATCATCTTCATCACTAGAAACAACAACTACAGAATCCAAGTTTTCACCTATAAGTACAAATGAATAAATTATTACATCAAAAATCTTGTTTTTTGAATATGTAAATATTAAAGTGTCAATGTACACCTTAAAAGTGTCATATTTATTGCTCAAAAGTATTACTAAAGACAACAACTATTGAATCCAAGTTTTCGCCTATAAGTACAAATGAATAAATTATTACATCGAAAAATCTTGTTTTTGAATATGTAAATATTAAAGTGTCAATTTTCACCTTAAAAGTATCATATTTATTGCTCAAAAGTATCACTATTTTTGGAACAAATATCACTTTTTATTTCACAGAATTTAAAATTTTAAAGTGTCATTGTCCATCATAAAAGTATCATATTTAATATCAAAAGCATCACTATTTGCAGTACATGTATCATTTTTCAGAGTAAAAAGCATTAGTTATGAAATTGGAATGAGTACATTACCATCCTTCATCAATGAACCATGTTCATCTTCATTCTCCATTGGAGAAATCCTCTTCCTAACCAATGTTTCTTCTACATATGATTGTTGAATATCAATATAATCCAAAATCGCAGGGGGCAGTGGTGTACATATTTTGCAGTGTAGTGGAGGGATGATGATGAAGCTTCACGTGACAACGACAATGGAGGTTTATGTGGAGTGAAGAGAGCTGCCTAGACTTTGTGGGAGAAATTGCTTGCAGGGAGGAGTTTTGTGCTTGGTGGAAAAGTTACGGGATAAAAGGAGAGAGAAACTTAGAGCAGCAGGATTTTACTAAGTTTTTTCCTTTTTTTTGTCATTTGTTGGATTCTGGTACCGAAACTGGATTCGGACCACAAGATCCGACTTGCAGAATAAGATCGATAAGACGGTCCTATGAGAGGCATACTCTTTATTCGGGTGCCAACAAGGATGGTTTCCCATAAGGATTTTGTCATCCCTGTTGATTATATCAAAATTTTACAATACTATTTATGATATTGGTGAGCCATGGATTACCTTAGTAATTTTTTAAAATAAATCGCGTGTGTAACAAAATTTAGATGTACCTCAGAAAATTTTAGATGAACGGTTTGATAAGGATGCGATGAGAAAAAAAACACCAAGTAGAAAAACTAATTTTATGGGATTGAAATTTATATGCTACCATTTCTCATTGTTAGAACAAATATATTACAAAAAATTAAGTCGTTCCCCCTAATTCTCGTTTTATTTAACTGTTTCAAACTAGTCGGTTTAGAAGCATTAAACTTGTAGTTGAAATATTATATGACTCTGTAAGTATTTCTTATTTTAGATATTTGTAATTAAAATGTTCATAAAAGAGAATAGATTTGCTATATTTCAACGTTCTCTTTTAGTTTTTAAATAGTGTATAATACTTTATGGTCATCCGCAAGTGTAAAAAAATGGAATTAGGAAAGAGCAGCTAAGAGGAATGACTCGCCCTTAGCTCTCGTCTAAAACCTAGCAAAGAGACCGTTGTAAACCAAAACCAGGTGAACTAGAGCGAACATGAGAAGCAAGCAAATGTGCCTCTTTACCATTCTGTATAAATGTAGAACTTTTACAAAGTTTTATACATTAAATATAAGTTCTATAACTAATTGAGTCCATGTATATTCATTATGTAGTAACTTTTTGTGTTTGGTATGACAAATATAAATTATTAAAGGTATCGTGATAGGTAATGTAGTAAAATGAAACTAAATTAATTGCTAGAACTAGCAATGTAATCTCAAAATAAGTGTAGATATTAAAGGAGTTTTTGCAAACTATAAAAATTTAGTGTTTCTAAGCCTCTAGATACAAAAAACAACTATTTTTCCATCTAAAGGTTTTTTTGGAAGTTTGCGAACAGTCCCTAAATTGCATTTCTTTGAGGATGAGGAGCAATGGTATCTAACATTCAAGCTTTTAAGGTATTGGACATTAATCGCTTTTTGACCCATCAATCGTGTAAGATCTTCAAGTGCACACTTTTTGCTGCCCCATAATCAATGTAATATCGGGATTTCCCAATGAAGGATCCCCATGGGCCGTGTGAAATAAGGTTGTAAATTGATCGGCCATTTAAGTACAATTAATTAACTTAAACTGACGAAGTTAATAGAGTAAGCCGCGATTGGATACGCATGATAATAAGAAACTTTTACCCTGTGAACATAATTTTTTATCCAAGTTAATGAGGAGGAAAATAGTACAAGAACACCAAATTGCATAATGAAAGTTAAACAAAACATTAGACATGTTGTGGTTAATAAATTGTGATTATCACCTAATGATATTGTATCAATTAATGTGGTCAGTGGGAATCTCTTGGTAGCCTAGTAGTAAGGCATTTGTAAGACACACACATGTGTCTGGGTTTAATTCTCACCTACCTCCCTCCCCTACCAGGATTTATACAAAAAAAGTAAATGTGGTCAGTTGATTAGCCTATAAATATGCGTATGCTATCTCATTTGAGATTATCCTTAGTGGGATCAAGAGAGCATCTAAAAGGATTCAATACAAAGCCAATTGCAATGTGTCACACAATTGACCTTTAAGACCCCATTTTTTGCCATATGTCGGGACGAAGAGGCTCAACATTGTACATTGTCCATTTTATACTTAGAATTGTCTAGAATACCCTAGCATAATTCTAGAATAGTCTAGAATATTGTAGAGTAGTATGGAACCATCTAGAAGTATATGTACAGTAGTGTACAAATTCGTAGACTAGAATAGAGAATTCTGGAATATTTCAAGAGATATAAAATATATACAAAACCTTTGGAGAGTTCTAGAGAACTTCTCCCAGTCGTCCGATCAAATCAATTACCACCATATATTGAGGAGGTGGAGTAGTATATATAGGAGCTATGAGCTTATTTGTAACCAACTAAACATTGTAAACACATCTGAGTAAACCCCTTATAGCCCTCACTTTAGCCATAGGAGTTCTGAATGATATAATAATACTCATCTTCATCTTTCTCATGGCCCCTCACGACATGATAATAATCTCTTGGGCCTCATTTCATCGACATACTTCTTCTTTCGTCAAAAGAACAAAAATGTAATGCACAAAAAAATGCAAAAAGAGGCTAAATATACATTTTGAGAAATAATTATTGGAATGATCTTGAATGCAAGGAATGAAGTTTGAATTTTTAACGCCCAACACATCTTAGCCTAAGAAAAATGCGCTTACTGTCCATGATACAACGAATAAGAATAAGTTAATTCTCACAGACATAAGAAAAATGGACCAGTTGTAAAATACTTTGAAGACAAAACTCAAACACATTCATTTCTCTATATTTTTTTTTATATTTTTTCATTTTGTAGCCGAAGATTTGAAAATCAATAGGATACAATTTTATATGCATATTAAATTATGTACTCAAAGCACAATCAAAGTTCTCTTTTTGCTTTTCTTTTTTGTAATTAATGTTGTTACTGCATTAGGAAACTAGATTTAATTATATCTTTCAGCATTAAACTGGAGTGAGAGCATAAAAATGATAATAAGTCTCAGAAGGATAGCAATTGAGTGTTGTGACTAGAGTGAAATGTGTGTTAATGAGAGCACAAAAACGTTAAAAAGTTCGAATAATAAAAAAATGAGAGGGCTTTAGAGTACTGTTAATGGTATATTATACGAAATAATAATAAAAAATTAGTTTATTTAATAGTTTTTAAATAAAATAGAAGTATGAAGCTTAAGAAAACCGTAAATATAGATAAAGAAGGGACTTACCGTCCCAAAGATAGGTACGCGAAGATATTAGAGTGGAGCAATTTCGTCCTATTGTTTCAATAATTTTCTGTTCAAGATTATTACTAAAATCCTTCTGTTTGATTAGCACTTGTGATAAAGGATTTTATATATCTAGTTTATTTCTGGTAGAAAAATCCATGAATACATTACTATAGCTTCTGAATGTATAAATTGTCTGGATAAGAGAGTAACATTTTAATCTCCCTCTTGATCGGCACAAAGATGACAATATTAATCATAAGACGATGTTAGATAACTCAGAAATTTGATTGAGTGTCGATTTTATATTTTCTTAATTTAAAAATAAACAAATATCTTATTTTCTTAAAATCATAATTTAATACATACCAAACATATTTAAATATATATATATATATATATAATATTTCCCGACTATATGTGACTAATAAAATATATACTTGAAATATCTTTCATATATATTCATATATATATATATATTATACCTTTGCAAAATCATTTTCATTCTTTTAGCATGAATTATCCCTATTGATAATTTACAAAATATGGAAAAATTAGAATTGACTTTTATCATTAGTAGCTCAGATACAAATCCGTATATTTAAATAAAAAAGAAGGAATGGTTTTTTTAAGAAATGAAGGACATTGATTATTGGAATTTATTACGGGAATATAATTAGTCTCATATTAATAAAAAAGAATGGTAGAACTATCTTTAAATAGGTTAGGCTCGCCCCTTAAAAAAAGGCATTTCAAGCCTTATAAGTTGGCCTATTTATGGACAACAAATATAAAAGACACAATATTTACTATATACTTTATTAATATTACTCTTTTTATATAAATAATTAATTACTGTAATAGATAAAATATAGATTAAAATAAAATATATCTGATTTTGTAGGCATTAATGGGCTTTTACTAGGCTTAGTCCAATTTTATTTACGAAACAGGCCATACCAGAGCTGTAAAAAAGCCTATCATGTATAATAGGCCAGACTTAGGCCCAACACATGTAAATCAGGCTCAGGTCGTCCAACGAAAAGTTTAACACATTCTAACCCATTTCCACTCCTACCATCATTAGTGTTAAGCTATTAGGTATCTATAAAGGCTTAAATACAAAATTGGTCCACTAAATTATTTTCGCACATTGATGACAAATTAGATCCGGAAATTCAATTTTCGTCGGGATCCGTCATGTGCCGCTTACATGACCCCAAAAATTCGGGGATTTGCCGATTTCTGGTCAATTTCACCGAGTTGGACAAAAAATACTAACTAAACGCTTGTGTGGAGTAGCTCAAGTTATAACTTCCATTTTTCTCACTCTAGGAGAGTGGTTTTTTCTCTCTCACTGAGGGTTAGATCTATGCCTTCTTGGAGGCGGATCTCTTGTGTTTCGATACATTTGAATCTTGGCTTTGCCTTCATGCTTTTTCATTCTGAATCTTCCATCATGATCTCTACATCCACTATTGCTTTATGGTCCTAGCATTATGTATGTTTGTTTCTCTTCCTATTTTACTTTTGTATTTCTTTTGCTGATATGGACTTCCACTCTCCCACTCACTTGCATTTAATCCCTTCTTGCATTTATTCCTTCTGATTATCTTGAATCTGACCTATTTAATCTCCGTTTCTGTTTGTCTTTGGTTTTTTTTTTTCATGTGGAGTGACTAGGTCTTCATAGTCTCTGACAAAGAGGTTGGGTTTCCACCATAGACAATGATATTTCCAGCAAGCTCCAACATTTATTGTTATCGGAGAGAAAATGAAGGCATTACCCTCGATGATCTGGACATCTCTCAAAATAAAGAGGAATGTTCTCACAGCCTCTTTGGGAAAATAATTGGAAATAAAAAATCTAATTTTTCTGGTTTTAAGCACACCATGTCTCAAATCTGGCCAGCGAAATACTCTTTTGTTGTCCAGGAATAAGGGCTCAACTGTTTTCAGTTTATTTTCAAAACCATTGAAGACAAGCTTGCAGTCTTACATGGGAAACTTTTGACCTTTGACAATCAATATCTCATCCTTAGGGAATGGAGTGAGAACATCAAATTCTTAAATGGGTCATTCCAACAGATCTCTCTCTGGTTCAAATCTGGAATTTGTCATCCCACTAGCTCTACCCTGATACATGTTTAAAAATTGATAACATGTTCAACAAAGTCCATGATGTCCTAATCCTTATCAGAATACTTGTTGACATTGAGCTCGACAAACCTCTTCTCCGGGGTGCCAATATTAAACTTGCTAGTCAATCTATCTGGAAAGATTTTAAGTATAAGTTTCTTCAGGTTTGTTGCCATTATTATGGAAAAATTGGGCATCTTACCAAAAACTGTGATACTATAAGAAATGATGTTGAAAATGGATCCCTTAAGGAAGGCCAATTCGGAGATTGACTCCATGCCGAAGACCCCTCAACCCCATCAAAATTCAGGTATGTCTCTCTCACCTGCCCTATGCCTCTCTCTTAGCATCATTAGTCCCTTGGAAAATGGTAATGATGGCTCTCCCCCTCATTCTTCCGATAAAAAGTTTGGCATGGTCCTAAAACCCACTTTTAACCCCACTTTGCCTTCCCATTTCGACTCACTCCATCATCCCCACTGTCCACTCTTGATACCCCCATCCCCTTCAATTCTTCATACTTGTCCCCTTTTTTCATCTCATTTCTTGGAGCCCCTCCTAATGGATATGGAATTGGTTAACGTACATGTTGAGAACAAAATCATCCCACGATGTGTTTGCCCCTTTAGCCCTAAAATCATCCCAAGACAACTCCATTATTTCTCCCTTATCCCAGCTCCTAAATGGAAACCCTATGTTATCACTTTAAAATCATTTGTCAAACATCCCATTGTCACTTCCCCCAACCTTCAAACTAGATTGTTGATAAAAGAGGAGCATAAAACCCCATGGTAAATATGCCATTGATGATGAAAATTCCAATCACAATATCTCTTATCCAAAGAAACTCAAATCTTCAGCTTTAAGAGCATTAGTGATGGAGGAAGCCAACCCAGATTGGCCCCAAACCCATCAATGAGAATATGTTTCTGGAACTATAGATGATTAGGGGACCCTCTACAATTTCTCAGCTTAAGCAGTCTATTAGACTTCACCCCACAGGTTTACTGTTATTATGCGGAACAACGAAAAAAATTGTGGCCACAGTCTGTAAGAGACTGCATTTTGATGACCATTGAACCTGTTGGTAAAAATAGAGGTCGTTTTGTGGGATGGCAAAAAACATTTTAGTCCATACCTTGCTGACAAATATCTTCGACATTCAAGTTGAATTCAAAAACTTTGAGACATGCTTCAAGAGTTGGGTTATGTTCATTTATGCGAGCACTGATGCTTATACAATGAAACAATAATGGAACTTGATTATCAATTTTTGTTGTAATTGGGGTCTCTCTTGGTTCATCTGCGGAGATTCCAGTGATATCTTAGATCACATCGAAAAGAGGGAGAAGAAAAATGACTGAATCAAGCTTTTTTGATTTCATAACTTTTGTCTCTACAATGAGTATATAAGAAATCCCCTTTGTTGGGGAAGCCTTCACATGGCCTAACAATAGAGCTATGAATGGTTATGTCGAAGAGAGATTAAACTGATGCTTTGGTTTTCCTATTTGAATCTCCAATTTTCCTACTGCTCAGGTTATCTATGAACCCAAGTTTGCTTTTGATCACTGCTTCCTCCGTATGGAATCTGGCAGTCTCATTAAGAAGATGAGTAAGAGGTTATTTTTTGATAAACGATAGGTGAATATAGAAGGTGTTAAGGAAGTGATTTCTAAAGCTTGAATTCTCCTCAAACGGGCACTCCAATTGTAAAGACCCGGGGCTATTATTGGGATTTGGTCCAGCATCCTGCCTGCAATGGGCTTTAAAATATGCGTGAGGCGCGGCCCGCGATTCGAACTCGTGAGCGCTGGATTGCATAGTTAAAGGATAGCTTAAAGGATATGATTTGGACTACCTATACCAACATATGCATATTCTTTTCTGGTGCCCATTACATAGAAACTCTGAGGTTAAGCGTGCTTGGCCTGGAGTAGACATGGGATGGGTGACACCCTGGGAAGTTTTCCAGAGTGCGCGTGAGTGAGGACAAAATGCGCTAGAAAAGATTCGTGTTGGTTTGTGGGGACAGTCGTCAATCCGAGTAGTGCTAGAGGTCCAACAACTGGTATCAGAGCAGGTCACGCGTTCGAATTCCCTTGGAAGCACGCTGATGGCTCAAAAGCTACCTTTAAAACCTTAGGCAAGTGCACCTATCGTTTTATAGTATAGATTGTTGAGTACCGAGTGTCATTCCCACGAGGATTGTAAGTACTAATAATTACCGTCTTTTTGTTATTTAATCTAGCAATTTTCAGAGTTTTGTTTGAAAAATGAAAAATAGAGAATTTTAAAATAATTGCAACTTACAAAAGATCAAATAAAAATAGATTGTAGAATGAGAAATCAAGAGCTAGAAATGTGTTTGAATGTAAATCCCTCTAGAATGTTTTTGTGATTTAACAAGATAAAAATACAACCATAATCCCTTAAGCAAAAACCAACCTCTTTTAGTAAGATCTCATGTTTCATGGACCGTGGAAATTCCCGATTTAAGTTAAACCCTCTATCGAGCGTGAATAACTTCTAATCTCAAGTTGATTAACTGAAATCTCTTTCTAGTTAAAACCCCCAAGACAGCATTATAACGATTTGTGAATTCCCATATTAGGTTTGACCCTAATCCAGAAGATTTATGTCGTCCTATATCTAGGATTACATGCAACTCTTTTCACTTATATAGGTTCTATTTCACCATGAATCTCTCGATTTCCCGGATGAAAAATAAACTTCAAATCAATATTGCGCATATACCAATTTGAATGAATAAAGCATAATATAAGTGAATCACACAAAACATGAAGTTTTTATTAAAAACATACAAACCTTAATCACAAATTCATTCTAGAGTTCATTACATTCAAACACTAGAAATTTAGCTACACATGGCTTTGACAAAAGAGTATACTACACAAGAAGATATGAATAAAATGAACATGGTGTACTTAGCTCTTATTCAAGACCAATACAAGACTTCCTCCTTGATTGATTGCAATGATGTTGAGCTCCAAGCCTTCTCCTCTATTGCTCTTCAACTTCCAACTCTACCTCTCTTTTATCCTCTCAATGTATTTTGCTTTGAAACTTAGAATATACAATGAATATACAATGAATCTCTCTATCAATGAATACTACATGAATTATCTCTTTTTCCCAACTCAAACTCTTGGCTTTTATAGGCACCATCTTTGTGAAAGAACACATCAATAATGCTAACAAATGCTCCACTTCCATGATTGTTGGTTGAATCATTGTGTGCACATTCATGGTTGAGTTGGTTGAATCATTGTGTCCACATGACAATTGAGGGAATAATAGAGTTTGGTGCATCAAAATGAGGTGTAAAAGTTGCTCAAAGGTTGTCAAAAAGCAAGAAGGGAAAGTCTCCATAATTTCCGCCAAAGAAAAAAACCAGTCCGGACAAAAAGCACGCCCGTGCTTTCAAAGCACGGCCAGGCCGTGTTCGCGGATTTTCCCGAACACGGCCGTGCTTCAAAAGCACGGCCTGGCCGTGTTTGGTACGTTTTTGCCGAAAATTTGCTCGGTTTTGGCTCCTCAAAAGCACGGCCGTGCTTAAAAACACACCCTGCCCGTGTTTGACTGAAAAGGCCCCGAAATGACCCGTTTAGCTTGGGATTTTGAGTGTTTTTGAATCCAAAAACCCCCGGGTATGTTTTGACATGAAACCATGGCCCAAAATTCACCAAAAACAGCTCCAAATCATCAATCTACATCAATAAAAGCACCTCGGAGTAATGTGAACTATGTACAATCAAAAATTTATGAAACTAACAATAAAATAACTCAAATCATACTCAAATACACACATAAAACATGCATAAAAACACCCTTATCAAACCACCTCCAACTTTGAACTTTGCTTGTCCTCAAGCAAAACATTAAATCAATAAGAATGGTTCAATAAATTACAACACACAAGGATTTTTTTCCAACACATTGAACACAAGCGATCAAGTTCTTAGCCTTCTCAACCCGAATTAACCATTCAAAAAAAACACGTTTTGCAATGCGATCGATTGTCAAGAAAGATCAAACATCGTGAGGCATTATTCAAACTTGAAATCATCACTCCACAAATATTGATAGTTATGAATAACTTCAATTCAATAATGTCATGAAAATACAAGAATTCAATAGATCATTGTAGTTAGCCTACTAGTCATATAACCAAGCTTCTTGAACTTTTATTATACATTCTCCCTTTCGATTTTTTTTTTTTTTTTTTGGTAGGTCCTTTCGAGGCATTCTTCCACTAGGTTTATATTTTGAATTTTCGTTCAAACACTCCTAGGGTGGTTTTCCATACTCATATTTGTGTCGCCGTTTTACGTAAAAGACAAACACGGGGCTCATGAATGCTCCTAGTTACTAAGCAACAACAAATAGAGGAGTATAACCTCGATTGGATTCCCTTTTTTTTTCTTCTTCTTTTTTTCATTTGTTTTTTTTTTTTCAAGCTTGGTATAACAACTAGTTAACCACCACTAAATCATGAATTCTCAAACGCGTTCATAACACTAAGCTTTGTCGTAAATGCCTTAACAAATCAAGTATTATGGAGTTGGAAATCTCGTCAAAATTTAGCACACATCTACATCAATCTATCCTAAACAATCAATTGCTTCACATTGAAAACATAAATCAAAAAGTAAATTTTGGTGTAATTGGGCTAAGTTATTGACTAGCAAACACTCAATTTGTTAAAAAAAATTACCTCTTGTCGACAAACTAAAAATAAAAGCAAGCACACACAAACTAAGAATGTAATTGCACCCACCTCCAACTTTAAAGGTTCACATTGTCCTCAATGTGAAAGAAAGAGATGAATGAACACAAACAAAACACTCAAAAATCAACCATACTAGAAGAAAATAAAAGAGGTGGAAAAGAAAAATACGACCTTACTAGAAGAGTGAAATCGGTATTGAGCGACCATTGGGTTGTTTAGTACGAGACCTTCATCGGCATCTTCATACCTAATCAAGGATACACAACTCGAATACCGTGAAATCATCAAATATATATATATATATATATATATAAAAATTTTTTTTTTTGAGTTTTTTTTGAAATTTTTTTAATAAAAACACGGCCGTGCTTTTTAAGCACGGCCGGGGCGTGTTCGGTACGAATTTTTTCGATAAAATTTTTTTTTTAATTTTTTTTTTTTTTAAAAACACGGCCGTGCTTTTCAAGCACGGCCTGGGCGTGTTCGGTACGAAATTTTCCTACAAAACCTTGGATTTTTTAAACACGGCCAGGGTGTGTTCGCGAATTGAGTGACGAACACGGCCGTGCTTTTTAAGCACGGCCGGCCGTGTTTTTTTTTTTTTTTTAATTTTTTTCAATTCCCAAGCAATAAAAAAATTAAGTAAAAGAAAATGCACACAAAATGCTTAGGGTTGCCTCCCGGTTAGCGCTTCTTTAAAGTCGTATAGCTGGACCGTTTACCCAAATGTGGAGATTAGTCAGGTGGAGCTTTGGACTTATGAAAATCCCTTAGGTATTTAGTAGTATTACCTCCAACTTTATGCTTCAAAATGTGCTCTTTGAACTTTCCGGTCCCCTTTTCGGGCATAAGCTTCCAACATGGACTTTGAACAACACTTTTCTCCAAGAGATTTTTAGATTTCTCATCGTGCAACGAAATTGAATCGGCAAAAGAACAAGTAGTATCCTTTTCAATATCAATATGAATTTTAAAAATTACTTGTTCATCCCCCACCCTCAAAGTTAAGTTTCCCTCATGCACATCAATGATTGATTTTGCCGTAGCCAAGAAAGAACGCCCAAGAATTAGAGGAACCTCAATATCATCATGCATGTCAAGAATAACAAAATCAACTGGGAATATGAATTTATCGATCTTGACTAACACATCATTAATAATACCTCTAGGATGTTTAATCGATTTATCGGCTAAGTGTATGTCCATCCTAATAGGTTTCAGTTCACTTAATCCCATATGCTTGAATGTTTCATAAGACATCACATTGATACTAGCTCCTAAGTCAGCTAGTGCTCTATCAACAGGTAAACCATCAATTGTACAAGGGATAATAAAACTTCCTGGATCATTACATTTTTGTGGTAGATTATTGGAAGAACATTTATCATTCAATTGCACATTTGATAGTTCGTTAAGCTTATTTTCATTAGAAATGATGTCATTTAGATCCTTAGCATGCTTTGAAAGAGGTTGAACAAATGGAATATTAGTATGTAGTTGCTTGAATGACTCAAGGTACTTACCAAATTTGTCCTCCCTTCTATCTTCTTCGGTTAGACTCGGTAAGGGATCTTGGGCTTGTATTCGGCGACCACCTTTTTCATGGGCTTTTCTTCGTGTTTGTCGTCCTCCACATATTTACGCATGGTGGCGTTGGCATAATCATGATCATGTGGAAAACGATGGTGATTGCCTTTACGTGCTCCCTCGGTTTGGCTCGGTGTTACCTGGCAAACTTCCTTGTGGCCTTTCGAAATCATTTTTGCAATCATCTGTTTTGGTTTTCAGTTATGGATAGATGCCTCTTGATTTCTCAAGGATGTTTCCACCGCTGAATCGGGTATCTGTTGATTGCACAAACTTTGTTATAAGATCTTCCAAGTTAGGCTTACCTTGATTTGGTGAAATCCGGAGAGACGTGTGTAGATCGGGATTGGGATTAGGTCGTGGTTGGCCTTGGTTTCCCCAACCGAAATTAGGATGTTGTCGCCACCCGAGGATTGTATGTGTTGTTGTAAGGATTACTTGGGTAATTTCGCCTTGATTCCCAACGTAATTAGCCTTGTTCGGTGTGAGGTATTGTGTGTGGGCAGTCCTGATGATTATGCAATCCTCCGCAAGTTTCACAAGATAAAACATGCGGTGGTGGTGGTTTAGGAGCCGCTAGATCGTCGATCTTTTGGGTCAAAGCTTTGACTTGTGCAGCTAGTGTAACCACTGCATCTGCATTATAAACACCCACTGTTCTTTAGGTTTACCTCGTTACGGATTGCCATTGATAGCCATTCATGGCCATCCCTTCTATGAGATCTTGGGCGGCTTCGGGTGTTTTATTGTTCAATGTCCCCCCCGCCGCCGCATCAATCATCTCCTTGTTGATGAGAGCAACCCATTGTAAAATGTTTGGACTTGCATCCAAATGGGAAGACCATGATGTGGGCATTTTCGCAGCAATTCTTTGAATCTCTCCCAAGTGTCGTACAAGGTTTCATCGTCCTCTTGAGTGAATGAAGAGATCTCATTCCTCAATCGTGCGGTTTTAGCGGGTGGGAAATACTTTAGAAGGAATTTTTCCGCCATAATGCTCCATGTTGTGATTGTTCCCTTTGGTAAAGTGTTTAGCCATTGTTTAGCCCGTCCCCCGAAGAGTAAATGGGAATAGGCGCAACGGATGGCATCGTCGAGACTCCATTTATTTTGAAGGTATCACAAATTTCAAGGAAATTTGCGATATGATTGTTCGGATCTTCGCCGGTAGGCCGTCAAATTAAACAAATTGTTGCACCATTTGAATGACATTCGGTTTGATTTCAAAATTATTGGTCAACAAATGGCGGCCTTACGATGCTAGATGACGTGCCGTCCATGGATGGTTTGGCATAATCATACATAGTTCTTTGTTCATCCGCCATGACGAAATCTTTACTTTCGTTAGTATCCTCTTCGTGGTATGTGTTAGTACTTTCCTCTATGTTGCTACCGGCGGTGTCGCGCTTCCAAATTCGGCGACGAGTAGGCATACACTGCTGTAAACAAAGAGGATAAGTATAAACCAAGACTTACAAAGATAGATAAAAAGAAAGATAATGGTAAAATAATAAAAAAAATGATTAAATTAACAAAAATAAAGCGTTCTTAATATTACAATCCCCGGCAACGGCGCCAAAAACTTGATGGCTCAAAAGCTACCTTTAAAACCTTAGGCAAGTGCACCTATCGTTTTATAGTATAGATTGTTGAGTACCGAGTGTCATTCCCACGAGGATTGTAAGTACTAATAATTACCGTCTTTTTGTTATTTAATCTAGCAATTTTCAGAGTTTTGTTTGAAAAATGAAAAATAGAGAATTTTAAAATAATTGCAACTTACAAAAGATCAAATAAAAATAGATTGTAGAATGAGAAATCAAGAGCTAGAAATGTGTTTGAATGTAAATCCCTCTAGAATGTTTTTGTGATTTAACAAGATAAAAATACAACCATAATCCCTTAAGCAAAAACCAACCTCTTTTAGTAAAATCTCATGTTTCATGGACCGTAGAAATTCCCGATTTAAGTTAAACCCTCTATCGAGCGCGAATAACTTCTAATCTCAAGTTGATTAACTGAAATCTCTTTCTAGTTAAAACCCCCAAGACAGCATTATAACGATTTGTGAATTCCCATATTAGGTTTGACCCTAATCCGGAAGATTTATGTCGTCCCCATATCTAGGATTACATGCAACTCTTTTCACTTATATAGGTTCTATTTCACCATGAATCTCTCGATTTCCCGGATGAAAAATAAACTTCAAATCAATATTGCGCATATACCAATTTGAATGAATAAAGCATAATATAAGTGAATCACACAAAACATGAAGTTTTTATTAAAAACATACAAACCTTAATCACAAATTCATTCTAGAGTTCATTACATTCAAACACTAGAAATTTAGCTACACATGGCTTTGACAAAAGAGTATACTACACAAGAAGATATGAATAAAATGAACATGGTGTACTTAGCTCTTATTCAAGACCAATACAAGACTTCCTCCTTGATTGATTGCAATGATGTTGAGCTCCAAGCCTTCTCCTCTATTGCTCTTCAACTTCCAACTCTACCTCTCTTTTATCCTCTCAATGTATTTTGCTTTGAAACTTAGAATATACAATGAATATACAATGAATCTCTCTATCAATGAATACTACATGAATTATCTCTTTTTCCCAACTCAAACTCTTGGCTTTTATAGGCACCATCTTTATGAAAGAACACATCAATAATGCTAACAAATGCTCCACTTCCATGGTTGTTGGTTGAATCATTGTGTGCACATTCATGGTTGAGTTGGTTGAATCATTGTGTCCACATGACAATTGAGGGAATAATAGAGTTTGGTGCATCAAAATGAGGTGTAAAAGTTGCTCAAAGGTTGTCAAAAAGCAAGAAGGGAAAGTCTCCATAATTTCCGCCAAAGAAAAAACCAGTCCGGACAAAAAGCACGCCCGTGCTTTCAAAGCACGGCCAGGCCATGTTCGCGGATTTTCCCGAACACGGCCGTGCTTCAAAAGCACGGCCTGGCCGTGTTTGGTACGTTTTTTTTTGCGAAAATTTGCTCGGTTTTGGCTCCTCAAAAGCACGGCCGTGCTTAAAACACACCCTGCCCGTGTTTGGTAAAAAGGCCCCGAAATGACTCGTTTAGCTTGGGATTTTGAGTGTTTTTGAATCCAAAAACCCCCGGGTATGTTTTGACATGAAACCATGGCCCAAAATTCACCAAAAACAGCTCCAAATCATCAATCTACATCAATAAAAGCACCTCGGAGTAATGTGAACTATGTACAATCAAAAATTTATGAAACTAACAATAAAATAACTCAAATCATACTCAAATACACACATAAAACATGCATAAAAACACCCTTACAAACCACCTACAACTTTGAACTTTGCTTGTCCTCAAGCAAAACATTAAATCAATAAGAATGGTTCAATAAATTACAACACACAAGGATTTTTTTTTCAACACATTGAACACAAGCAGTCAAGTTCTTAGCCTTCTCAACCCGAATTAACCATTCAGTAAAAACACAGTTTTTGCAATGCGATCGATTGTCAAGAAAGACTGAAACATCAGCAGGCATTATTCAAACTTGAAATCATCACTCCACAAATATTGATAGTTATGAATAACTTCAATTCAATAATGTCATGAAAATACAAGAATTCAATAGATCATTGTAGTTAGCCTACTAGTCATATAACCAAGCTTCTTGAACTTTTATTATACATTCTCCCTTTCGATTTTTTTTTTGTTTTTTTTTTGGTAGGTCCTTTCGAGGCATTCTTCCACTAGGTTTATATTTTGAATTTTCGTTCAAACACTCCTAGGGTGGTTTCCCATACTCATATTTGTGTCGCCGTTTTACGTAAAAGACAAACATGGGGCTCATGAATGCTCCTAGTTACTAAGCAACAACAAATAGAGGAGTATAACCTCGATTGGATTCCCTTTTTTTTTTTCTTCTTCTTCTTTTTCATTTGTTTTTTTTTTCAAGCTTGGTATAACAACTAGTTAACCACCACTAAATCATGAATTCTCAAACGTTCATAACACTAAGCTTTGTCGTAAATGCCTTAACAAATCAAGTATTATGGAGTTGAAAATCTCGTCAAAATTTAGCACACATCTACATCAATCTATCCTATACAATCAATTGCTTCACATTGAAAACATAAATCAAAAAGTAAATTTTGGTGTAATTGGGCTAAGTTATTGACTAGCAAACACTCAATTTGTTAAAAAAAAATTACCTCTTGTCGACAAACTAAAAATAAAAGCAAGCACACACAAACTAAGAATGTAATTGCACCCACCTCCAACTTTAAAGGTTCACATTGTCCTCAATGTGAAAGAAAGAGATGAATGAACACATACAAAACACTCAAAAATCAACCATACTAGAAGAAAATAAAAGAGGTGGAAAAGAAAAATACGACCTTACTAGAAGAGTGAAATCGGTATTGAGCGACCATTGGGTTGTTTAGTACGAGACCTTCATCGGCATCTTCATACCTAATCAAGGATACACAACTCGAATACCGTGAAATCATCAAATATATATATATATATATATATAAATTTTTTTGAGTTTTTTTTTGAAATTTTTTTAAATAAAAACACGGCCGTGCTTTTAAGCACGGCCGGGCGTGTTCGGTAAGAATTTTTCGATAAAAAATTTTTTTAAATTTTTTTTTTTTTTTTAAAACACGGCCGTGCTTTTCAAGCACGGCCTGGCGTGTTCGATGCAATTTTTCCTACAAAACCTTGGATTTTTTAAACACGGCCAGGGTGTGTTCGCGAATTGAGTGACGAACACGGCCGTGCTTTTTAAGCACGGCCAGACCGTGTTTTTTTTTTTTTTTTAAATTTTTTTCAATTCCCAAGCAATAAAAAAAAATTAAGTAAAAGAAAATGCACACAAAATGCCGGGTTGCCTCCCGGTTAGCGCTTCTTTAAAGTCGTATAGCTGGACCGTTTACCCAAATGTGGAGATTAGTCAGGTGGAGCTTTGGACTTATGAAAATCCCTTAGGTATTTAGTAGTATTACCTCCAACTTTATGCTTCAAAATGTGCTCTTTGAACTTTCCGGTCCCCTTTTCGGGCATAAGCTTCCAACATGGACTTTGAACAACACTTTTCTCCAAGAGATTTTTAGATTTCTCATCGTGCAACGAAATTGAATCGGCAAAAGAACAAGTAATATCCTTTTCAATATCAATATGAATTTTAAAAATTACTTGTTCATCCCCCACCCTCAAAGTTAATTTTCCCTCATGCACATCAATGATTGATTTTGTCGTAGCCAAGAAAGAACGCCCAAGAATTAGAGGAACCTCAATATCATCATGCATGTCAAGAATAACAAAATCAACTGGGAATATGAATTTATCGATCTTGACTAACACATCATTAATAATACCTCTAGGATGTTTAATCGATTTATCGGCTAAGTGTATGTCCATCCTAATAGGTTTCGATTCACTTAATCCCATATGCTTGAATGTTTCATAAGACATCACATTGATACTAGCTCCTAAGTCGGCTAGTGCTCTATCAACAGTAAACCATCAATTGTACAAGGGATAATAAAACTTCCGGATCATTACATTTTTGTGGTAGATTATTGGAAGAACATTTATCATTCAATTGCACATTTGATAGTTCGTTAAGCTTATTTTCATTAGAAATGATGTCATTTAGATCCTTAGCATGCTTTGAAAGAGGTTGAATAAATGGAATATTAGTATGTAGTTGCTTGAATGACTCAAGGTACTTACCAAATTTGTCCTCCCTTCTATCTTCTTCGGTTAGACTCCTTAAGGGATCTTGGGCTTGTATTCGGCGACCACCTTTTTCATGGGCTTTTCTTCGTGTTTGTCGTCCTCCACATATTTCTCGCATGGTGGCGTTGGCATAATCATGATCATGTGGAAAACGATGGTGATTGCCTTTACGTGCTCCCTCGGTTTGGCTCGGTGTTACCCGGCAAACTTCCTTGTGGCCTTTCGGAAATCATTTTTGCAATCTGTCTCTATTTGGTTTTCCGTTATGGATAGATGCCTCTTGATTTCTCAAGGATGTTTCCACCGCTGGAATCGGGTATCTGTTGATTGCACAAACTTTGTTATAAGATCTTCCAAGTTAGGCTTACCTTGATTTGGTGAAATCCGGAGACGTGTGTAGATCGGGATTGGGATTAGGTCGTGGTTGGCCTTGGTTTCCCCCCGAAATTAGGATGTTGTCGCCACCCAGGATTGTATGTGTTGTTGTAAGGATTACTTGGGTAATTTCTGCCTTGATTCCCAACGTAATTAGCCTGTTCAGTGTGAGGTATTGTGTGTGGGCAGTCCTGATGATTATGCAATCCTCCGCAAGTTTCACAAGATAAAACATGCGGTGGTGGTGGTTTAGGAGCCGCTAGATCGTCGATCTTTTGGGTCAAAGCTTCGACTTGTGCAGCTAGTGTAACCACTGCATCTGCATTATAAACACCCACTGTTCTGTTAGGTTTACCTCGCATGATTGCCATTGATAGCCATTCATGGCCATCCCTTCTATGAGATCTTGGGCGGCTTCGGGTGTTTTATTGTTCAATGTCCCCCCCGCCGCCGCATCAATCATCTGCCTTGTCGATGAGAGCAACCCATTGTAAAATGTTTGGACTTGCATCCAAATGGGAAGACCATGATGTGGGCATTTTCGCAGCAATTCTTTGAATCTCTCCCAAGTGTCGTACAAGGTTTCATCGTCCTCTTGAGTGAATGAAGAGATCTCATTCCTCAATCGTGCGGTTTTAGCGGGTGGGAAATACTTTAGAAGGAATTTTTCCGCCATAATGCTCCATGTTGTGATTGTTCCCTTTGGTAAAGTGTTTAGCCATTGTTTAGCCCATCCCCGAAGTAAATGGGAATAGGCGCAAGCGGATGGCATCGTCGAGACTCCATTTATTTTGAAGGTATCACAAATTTCAAGGAAATTTGCGATATGATTGTTCGGATCTTAAATCCTGGTAGGTCGTCAAATTGAACAAATTGTTGCACCATTTGAATGACATTCGGTTTGATTTCAAAATTATTGGTCACAATAAATGGCCTTACGATCTTTAGATGACGTGCCGTCCATGGATGGTTTGGCATAATCATACATAGTTCTTTGTTCATCCGCCATGACGAAATCTTTACTTTCGTTAGTATCCTCTTCGTGGTATGTGTTAGTACTTTCCTCTGTGTTGCTACCGGCGGTGTCGCGCTTCCAAATTCGGCGACGAGTAGGCATACACTGCTGTAAACAAAGAGGATAAGTATAAACCAAGACTTACAAAGATAGATAAAAAGAAAGATAATGGTAAAATAATAAAAAAAATGATTAAATTAACAAAAATAAAGCGTTCTTAATATTACAATCCCCGGCAACGGCGCCAAAAACTTGATGGCTCAAAAGCTACCTTTAAAACCTTAGGCAAGTGCACCTATCGTTTTATAGTATAGATTGTTGAGTACCGAGTGTCATTCCTACGAGGATTGTAAGTACTAATAATTACCGTCTTTTTGTTATTTAATCTAGCAATTTTCAGAGTTTTGTTTGAAAAATGAAAAATAGAGAATTTTAAAATAATTGCAACTTACAAAAGATCAAATAAAAATAGATTGTAGAATGAGAAATCAAGAGCTAGAAATGTGTTTGAATGTAAATCCCTCTAGAATGTTTTTGTGATTTAACAAGATAAAAATACAACCATAATCCCTTAAGCAAAAACCAACCTCTTTTAGTAAAATCTCATGTTTCATGGACCGTAGAAATTCCCGATTTAAGTTAAACCCTCTATCGAGCGAATAACTTCTAATCTCAAGTTGATTAATCAAAATCTCTTTCTAGTTAAAACCCCCAAGACAGCATTATAACGATTTGTGAATTCCCATATTAGGTTTGACCCTAATCCAGAAGATTTATGTCGTCCTATATCTAGGATTACATGCAACTCTTTTCACTTATATAGGTTCTATTTCACCATGAATCTCTCGATTTCCCGGATGAAAAATAAACTTCAAATCAATATTGCGCATATACCAATTTGAATGAATAAAGCATAATATAAGTGAATCACACAAAACATGAAGTTTTTATTAAAAACATACAAACCTTAATCACAAATTCATTCTAGAGTTCATTACATTCAAACACTAGAAATTTAGCTACACATGGCTTTGACAAAAGAGTATACTACACAAGAAGATATGAATAAAATGAACATGGTGTACTTAGCTCTTATTCAAGACCAATACAAGACTTCCTCCTTGATTGATTGCAATGATGTTGAGCTCCAAGCCTTCTCCTCTATTGCTCTTCAACTTCCAACTCTACCTCTCTTTTATCCTCTCAATGTATTTTGCTTTGAAACTTAGAATATACAATGAATATACAATGAATCTCTCTATCAATGAATACTACATGAATTATCTCTTTTCCCAACTCAAACTCTTGGCTTTTATAGGCACCATCTTTATGAAAGAACACATCAATAATGCTAACAAATGCTCCACTTCCATGGTTGTTGGTTGAATCATTGTGTGCACATTCATGGTTGAGTTGGTTGAATCATTGTGTCCACATGACAATTGAGGGAATAATAGAGTTTGGTGCATCAAAATGAGGTGTAAAAGTTGCTCAAAGGTTGTCAAAAAGCAAGAAGGAAAGTCTCCATAATTTCCGCCAAAGAAAAAAAAACCGATCCGGGACAAAAAGCACGCCCGTGCTTTCAAAGCACGGCCAGGCCGTGTTCGCGGATTTTCCCGAACACCGTCGTGCTTCAAAAGCACGGCCTGGCCGTGTTTGGTACGTTTTTGCCGAAAATTTGCTCGGTTTTGGCTCCTCAAAAGCACGGCCGTGCTTAAAAACACACCCTGCCCGTGTTTGACTGAAAAGGCCCCGAAATGACCCGTTTAGCTTGGGATTTTGAGTGTTTTTGAATCCAAAAACCCCCGGGTATGTTTTGACATGAAACCATGGCCCAAAATTCACCAAAAACAGCTCCAAATCATCAATCTACATCAATAAAAGCACCTCGGAGTAATGTGAACTATGTACAATCAAAAATTTATGAAACTAACAATAAAATAACTCAAATCATACTCAAATACACACATAAAACATGCATAAAAACACCCTTATCAAACCACCTCCAACTTTGAACTTTGCTTGTCCTCAAGCAAAACATTAAATCAATAAGAATGGTTCAATAAATTACAACACACAAGGATTTTTTTCAACACATTGAACACAAGCGATCAAGTTCTTAGCCTTCTCAACCCGAATTAACCATTCAAGAAAAACACGTTTTGCAATGCGATCGATTGTCAAGAAAGACTGAAACATCAGCAGGCATTATTCAAACTTGAAATCATCACTCCACAAATATTGATAGTTATGAATAACTTCAATTCAATAATGTCATGAAAATACAAGAATTCAATAGATCATTGTAGTTAGCCTACTAGTCATATAACCAAGCTTCTTGAACTTTTATTATACATTCTCCCTTTCGATTTTTTGTTTTGTTTTTTTTTTTTGGTAGGTCCTTTCGAGGCATTCTTCCACTAGGTTTATATTTTGAATTTTCGTTCAAACACTCCTAGGGTGGTTTCCCATACTCATATTTGTGTCGCCGTTTTACGTAAAAGACAAACATGGGGCTCATGAATGCTCCTAGTTACTAAGCAACAACAAATAGAGGAGTATAACCTCGATTGGATTCCCTTTTTTTTTCTTCTTCTTCTTTTTCATTTGTTTTTTTTTTCAAGCTTGGTATAACAACTAGTTAACCACCACTAAATCATGAATTCTCAAACGTTCATAACACTAAGCTTTGTCGTAAATGCCTTAACAAATCAAGTATTATGGAGTTGGAAATCTCGTCAAAATTTAGCACACATCTACATCAATCTATCCTAAACAATCAATTGCTTCACATTGAAAACATAAATCAAAAAGTAAATTTTGGTGTAATTGGGCTAAGTTATTGACTAGCAAACACTCAATTTGTTAAAAAAAAAAATTACCTCTTGTCGACAAACTAAAAATAAAAGCAAGCACACACAAACTAAGAATGTAATTGCACCCACCTCCAACTTTAAAGGTTCACATTGTCCTCAATGTGAAAGAAAGAGATGAATGAACACAAACAAAACACTCAAAAATCAACCGTAATAGAAGAAAATAAAAGAGGTGGAAAAGAAAAATACGACCTTACTAGAAGAGTGAAATCGGTATTGAGCGACCATTGGGTTGTTTAGTACGAGACCTTCATCGGCATCTTCATACCTAATCAAGGATACACAACTCGAATACCGTGAAATCATCAAATATATATATATATATATATATAATTTTTTTTTTTGAGTTTTTTTTTTTTTGAAATTTTTTTTTAATAATAAAAACACGGCCGTGCTTTTTAAGCACGGCCGGGGCGTGTTCGGTACGAATTTTTTCGATAAATTTTTTTTTTTTTTTTTTTTTTTTTTTTTAAAAACACGGCCGTGCTTTTCAAGCACGGCCTGGGCGTGTTCGGTACGAATTTTTCCTACAAAACCTTGGATTTTTTAAACACGGCCAGGGTGTGTTCGCGAATTGAGTGACGAACACGGCCGTGCTTTTTAAGCACGGCCAGACCGTGTTTTTTTTTTAATTTTTTTTTCAATTCCCAAGCAATAAAAAAAAAATTAAGTAAAAGAAAATGCACACAAAATGCCGGGTTGCCTCCCGGTTAGCGCTTCTTTAAAGTCGTATAGCTGGACCGTTTACCCAAATGTGGAGATTAGTCAGGTGGAGCTTTGGACTTATGAAAATCCCTTAGGTATTTAGTAGTATTACCTCCAACTTTATGCTTCAAAATGTGCTCTTTGAACTTTCCGGTCCCCTTTTCGGGCATAAGCTTCCAACATGGACTTTGAACAACACTTTTCTCCAAGAGATTTTTAGATTTCTCATCGTGCAACGAAATTGAATCGGCAAAAGAACAAGTAGTATCCTTTTCAATATCAATATGAATTTTAAAAATTACTTGTTCATCCCCACCCTCAAAGTTAATTTTCCTCATGCACATCAATGATTGATTTTGCCGTAGCCAAGAAAGAACGCCCAAGAATTAGAGGAACCTCAATATCATCATGCATGTCAAGAATAACAAAATCAATGGGAATATGAATTTATCGATCTTGACTAACACATCATTAATAATACCTCTAGGATGTTTAATCGATTTATCGGCTAAGTGTATGTCCATCCTAATAGGTTTCATTCACTTAATCCCATATGCTTGAATGTTTCATAAGACATCACATTGATACTAGCTCCTAAGTCGGCTAGTGCTCTATCAACAGTAAACCATCAATTGTACAAGGGATAATAAAACTTCCCCGGATCATTACATTTTTGTGGTAGATTATTGGAAGAACATTTATCATTCAATTGCACATTTGATAGTTCGTTAAGCTTATTTTCATTAGAAATGATGTCATTTAGATCCTTAGCATGCTTTGAAAGAGGTTGAACAAATGGAATATTAGTATGTAGTTGCTTGAATAACTCAAGGTACTTACCAAATTTGTCCTCCCTTCTATCTTCTTCGGTTAGACTCCGGTAAGGGATCTTGGGCTTGTATTCGGCGACCACCTTTTTCATGGGCTTTTCTTCGTGTTTGTCGTCCTCCACATATTTCTGCATGGTGGCGTTGGCATAATCATGATCATGTGGAAAACTGATGGTGATTGCCTTTACGTGCTCCCCTCTTTGGCTCGGTGTTACCTGCAAACTTCCTTGTGGCCTTTCGAAATCATTTTTGCAATCTGTCTGTTTTGGTTTTCCGGATTATGGATAGATGCCTCTTGATTTCTCAAGGATGTTTCCACCGCTTTGGAATCGGGTATCTGTTGATTGCACAAACTTTGTTATAAGATCTTCCAAGTTAGGCTTACCTTGATTTGGTGAAAATCCGGAGACGTGTGTAGATCGGATTGGGATTAGGTCGTGGTTGGCCTTGGTTTCCCCAACCGAAATTAGGATGTTGTCGCCACCCGAGGATTGTATGTGTTGTTGTAAGGATTACTTGGGTAATTTCTCGCTTGATTCCCAACGTAATTAGCCTTGTTCGGTGTGAGGTATTGTGTGTGGGCAGTCCTGATGATTATGCAATCCTCCGCAAGTTTCACAAGATAAAACATGCGGTGGTGGTGGTTTAGGAGCCGCTAGATCGTCGATCTTTTGGGTCAAAGCTTCGACTTGTGCAGCTAGTGTAACCACCGTGATCCGCATTATAAACACCCACTGCTCATAGGGTTTACCTCGTGCGGATTGCCATTGATAGCCATTCATGGCCATCCCTTCTATGAGATCTTGGGCGGCCGGTGTTTTATTGTTCAATGTCCCCCCGCGCATCAATCATCCGCCTTTGTCGATGAGAGCAACCCATTGTAAAATGTTTGGACTTGCATCCAAATGGGAAGACCATGATGTGGGCATTTTCGCAGCAATTCTTTGAATCTCTCCCAAGTGTCGTACAAGGTTTCATCGTCCTCTTGAGTGAATGAAGAGATCTCATTCCTCAATCGTGCGGTTTTAGCGGGTGGGAAATACTTTAGAAGGAATTTTTCCGCCATAATGCTCCATGTTGTGATTGTTCCCTTTGGTAAAGTGTTTAGCCATTGTTTAGCCCGTCCCCGAAGAGTAAATGGGAATAGGCGCAAACGGATGGCATCGTCAGAGACTCCATTTATTTTGAAGGTATCACAAATTTCAAGGAAATTTGCGATATGATTGTTCGGATCTTCGTCTGGTAGGCCGTCAAATTGAACAAATTGTTGCACCATTTGAATGACATTCGGTTTGATTTCAAAATTATTGGGTCGCAATGTAATGGTCTTACGATGCTAGATGACGTGCCGTCCATGGATGGTTTGGCATAATCATACATAGTTCTTTGTTCATCCGCCATGACGAAATCTTTACTTTCGTTAGTATCCTCTTCGTGGTATGTGTTAGTACTTTCCTCTGTGTTGCTACCGGCGGTGTCGCGCTTCCAAATTCGGCGACGAGTAGGCATACACTGCTGTAAACAAAGAGGATAAGTATAAACCAAGACTTACAAAGATATATAAAAAGAAAGATAATGGTAAAATAATAAAAAAAAATGATTAAATTAACAAAAATAAAGCGTTCTTAATATTACAATCCCCGGCAACGGCGCCAAAAACTTGATGGCTCAAAAGCTACCTTTAAAACCTTAGGCAAGTGCACCTATCGTTTTATAGTATAGATTGTTGAGTACCGAGTGTCATTCCCACGAGGATTGTAAGTACTAATAATTACCGTCTTTTTGTTATTTAATCTAGCAATTTTCAGAGTTTTGTTTGAAATGAAAAATAGAGAATTTTAAAATAATTGCAACTTACAAAAGATCAAATAAAAATAGATTGTAGAATGAGAAATCAAGAGCTAGAAATGTGTTTGAATGTAAATCCTCTAGAATGTTTTTGTGATTTAACAAGATAAAAATACAACCATAATCCCTTAAGCAAAAACCAACCTCTTTTAGTAAAATCTCATGTTTCATGGACCGTAGAAATTCGATTTAAGTTAAACCTCTATCGAGCGAATAACTTCTAATCTCAAGTTGATTAATCAAATCTCTTTCTAGTTAAAACCCCAAGACAAAGATTATAACGATTTGTGAATTCCCATATTAGGTTTGACCCTAATCCGGAAGATTTATGTCGTCCTATATCTAGGATTACATGCAACTCTTTTCACTTATATAGGTTCTATTTCACCATGAATCTCTCGATTTCCCGGATGAAAAATAAACTTCAAATCAATATTGCGTATACCAATTTGAATGAATAAAGCATAATATAAGTGAATCACACAAAACATGAAGTTTTTATTAAAAACATACAAACCTTAATCACAAATTCATTCTAGAGTTCATTACATTCAAACACTAGAAATTTAGCTACACATGGCTTTGACAAAAGAGTATACTACACAAGAAGATATGAATAAAATGAACATGGTGTACTTAGCTCTTATTCAAGACCAATACAAGACTTCCTCCTTGATTGATTGCAATGATGTTGAGCTCCAAGCCTTCTCCTCTATTGCTCTTCAACTTCCAACTCTACCTCTCTTTTATCCTCTCAATGTATTTTGCTTTGAAACTTAGAATATACAATGAATATACAATGAATCTCTCTATCAATGAATACTACATGAATTATCTCTTTTTCCCAACTCAAACTCTTGGCTTTTATAGGCACCATCTTTGTGAAAGAACACATCAATAATGCTAACAAATGCTCCACTTCCATGGTTGTTGGTTGAATCATTGTGTGCACATTCATGGTTGAGTTGGTTGAATCATTGTGTCCACATGACAATTGAGGGAATAATAGAGTTTGGTGCATCAAAATGAGGTGTAAAAGTTGCTCAAAGGTTGTCAAAAAGCAAGAAGGGAAAGTCTCCATAATTTCCGCCAAAGAAAAAACCAGTCCGGACAAAAAGCACGCCCGTGCTTTCAAAGCACGACCAGGCCGTGTTCGCGGATTTTCCCGAACACGGCCGTGCTTCAAAAGCACGGCCTGGCCGTGTTTGGTACGTTTTTGCCGAAAATTTGCTCGGTTTTGGCTCCTCAAAAGCACGGCCGTGCTTAAAAACACACCCTGCCCGTGTTTGACTGAAAAGGCCCCGAAATGACCCGTTTAGCTTGGAATTTTGAGTGTTTTTGCATCCAAAAACCCCCGGGTATGTTTTGACATGAAACCATGGCCCAAAATTCACCAAAAACAGCTCCAAATCATCAATCTACATCAATAAAAGCACCTCGGAGTAATGTGAACTATGTACAATCAAAAATTTATGAAACTAACAATAAAATAACTCAAATCATACTCAAATACACACATAAAACATGCATAACAACACCCTTATCACACGTTGCGTGGAGGTTGCCAGGAGCGGTGGAACCGAGATCTTTGGCGCAAATGGAGGTAAATGGACCAATCGGAAGGGTAGGTTGCCAGGTGGCCGAGCGAGGTAAAACGGATCGAATCAAGGTGTAGGTTCTTTGGGTGGACCAGAATCGAAGGGTAGGTTGCCAAGTGGCGGAACTCGGGTAAAATAGATGGAACTGAAGGTGTAGGTTACTGGGTGGATCAGAATTGAAGGGTAAGTTGCCAGGTGGCCGGCGATCGGTAAATAGACTGAATCAAGGTGTAAGTTCTTTGGGTGGCCGGAATCGAGGCGGCATGGCATGACGCAACGCTTGAACTGAAAAAGTTGGCATTAGAACTGATGAAGTTTGGCGGACAACGGAGGTTGCCAAGCACTGGAGCTGAGAAGATGGCAGGTGCTGGGAGGGGGATTGTTGGGATTTGGTCCAGCATCCTGCCTGCAATGGGCTTTAAAATATGCGCGAGGTGCGGCCCGCGATTCGAACTCATGTGCGCTGGATTGCATAGTTAAATGATAGCTTAAAGGATATGATTTGGACTACCTATACCAACAGATGCATCTTCTTTTCTGGTGCCCATTACATAGAAACTCTGAGGTTAAGCGTGCTTGGCCTGAAGTAGACATGGGATGGGTGACCCCCTGGGAAGTTTTCCAGGATGCGCGTGAGTGAGGACAAAGCGCGCTAGAAAAGATTCATGTTGGTTTGTGGGGACAGTACTCAATCCGAGTAGCGCTAGAGGTCCAACAACAGCTATCCCAAATGGGCTTTTTTCTTTGGGCTTTCTATCTGCGTCACCACTCATAGACTTCACACCTCTGGAAGTGAGTTTTATGCCTTTTTCCACACTCGAATCCAGGACATCCAGGTCTTAAGTCCTAAGTCCTTAGAGTGTGAGCACCACCAATTGGGCTAGCTCAACTGGCGGCACTCACACTCTAAGAACTTAGGACCTAAGACCTGGAGGTCCTGGATTCGAGTGTAGGAAAGGCATGAAACCCTCAACCCGCAATTTTTTTAAGCAGAAATTCTACCCCTTGCACCATCTCATGTTTCTCAGGTTCTTAATGGAATTAAATTGCACAAATGTTCCAAATACCTAGGCTTACCCTGGGGATTGGAAAATCTAAAATTGAAGTGTTCAATTAAGTTGTAGAGTCTGTCGAATCGAGGTTGGGGAATTGAAAAATCAAATTCCTTTCTCATGTTGGAAAGGGTGTTCTCATTAAGTGTCGTTGATGCTTTACTTGTTTATGATATGTCTTGCTATAAACTTCCACAGGGGATCTGCAAAGTCATTGTATCAAATTTTGCAAATTTCTGGTGGGGATCAAATGAGCAAGGGAATCATAAAATCCATTGGAAAACATGGTCTAAACTTGTTTCTCCCAAGGAACTTGGGGGCCTTAGATTCCACAATCTCCAATGCTTTAATGACGCCCACCTCGCAAAGCAGCTTTGGTGGCTTATCGATATGCCTAACTTGCTGATACCAAGAATTCTTAAAGCAAAATATTATCCTCATGGGGTTTGTTGAATGCTAAAATATGTTTTTGTGCTTCATGGCTTTGGAAATTTTGGCTTTGTCACGTATGTCCTTTCCAAATGTATGAGATACCAAGTTGGTGATGACAAATTCATAAAAATTTAGGACTCCTCCTGGTTCCTAGTTTCTTCTCACTTTACTCCCCGCTTCCCTCTTTGCATCGGGACAATCCTCTTACCGGGTTTTACGAGCTAATTCTTCCCCCCACTCCAATTCTTCGAATGTGCCTCTCATTCATGATCTCTTCTACCAAGGAGATATGGGGATTACCCTTAATATCCCTATTAGCTTTTTTGGATCCAGAGATCGACCGTCCGCACCATCATTCCCTTGGCACAGTTTTAGTCAAATGAGCATATTCATTCTTCTCAAACAACAAATGAGAGGCTCATGAGGTTGCTGAAAGTAGCTCTTCAAAATCTGCCCATATGCATATGTAGAAAAGAACCTAGAATTTGGATATCAATGGTAAAATCAAGTTTTTCATATGGAAATAATGTCATGACATCCTCCCCTCTAGTTGTCACCTTTTTGCCGGAGGTTTCTCGATTCTCCAATTTGTTTTGTTTGTCTTAAGCGAAACGAAACTTTGGAGCACTTGTTCTTCACTTTTCACATGGTTGCTTTGGTTTGGAAATTAGATCCAATTTATTGGGATGCTCAAATCTCAGGCTCCCTTTTTTGTCTCTTGGTGGTAACCCATTTGCGATATTGGCTTTTCAAAAATTGCCACCGACATAATCCAACTTTCCACTTATCTCTTATGGTGGCTTTGGAAGCGGGCGTAGATTGGGAGGGCTCCCCGGTCCCAAGCATACCCCAACTTGGGGCTTGAAGGAGGAAAAAAATGTTATATGTTTAGGCTTTGGGATAGGGGAATAAAGACTTGGGCTAGGGATAAAATATTCAAAGCCCAAATAGTTAGCCCACTCCAAAATTTAAAAAAATCTTTACTTTTCTTTCAGGAATAGAGACGACCGAGAGTACGAGAGATTGAAGAAAAGTGAGAGAAATTATAAAATTCCTAAACCAAACCCTAATAGAAATCCATCCATCAAAAATTGAAATGTCTTGAAGAAAGACCTTCAAAGGCGCGAACTCCGGCAGGCGGCACAAACTCTGGTAGCGCACGGACAGGAGAAAGATCGGGCAGTGGCACCGATTCATTTTTGCAAATAATCCTTTATTCCTTCTGATTCTTTTTTTTAAAAAAAGTTATTGTTTCTTATTTTTGCAAAAAATTACTTGAGATTGTAAAACCATTATCAGAGTGTAGCAAATATAGGTCGACATAAATTAGTAAATTATTATTAAAAAAAGTAAATCAGTAAATATATGTTCTGTTCAAGATGCCACTTCCAATTGTTTTGTCGGACTTTGAAGAAATCCGTGTTGGGATTCTAGATTTTGTGATTCTTGTGTTGATTGAAGGGGTTGATTATTTATATCGAAGGGTTTGATTGAAATCATGGTTTTTGATTTAATAATTAGGCAAAAAACTGGTTTAATAATTAGGCAAAAAAGTTATTGTTTCTTAAAAAATTGATTTAATAATTAGGCAAAAACTGAAGTTTAATTAATCACTAAAGTTAATATATACTTGTTGATACATGTTTTATAGATTGATTATACTTGCTAATGTTTGATTATATAGATTGTAGTTTTTAGCAACTTAATGTTAATGTCTTATTTCAATGATGGTATAGATTTTCTTATGGGCTCACAACAATCATCTAGCAAAAAAAGGCAAAACAACTTTGCATTCTTTATTCAAGCCATTCGGTGATCAACAACATGTCCCTCCAATTGAGAATCAAGAATCCACTTCTCCAATTGAAAAACAAGAATTCACTCTAACTGAAAATCAACAATCTTATCCTCCAACTGAAATCAAGAATCTTCTCAAAATGAAAATAACCAATTTGAATGGGATATAGGAAAAGAAAGAGAATATGTGATGGGCCCCTTGCTAAAAGGGAAGAAGTTAGATGGGCATATTTGAATGTTGGGCCTTATCAATCCAAACTTCAAAGTATAAAGGTCGTGAATATAACAATAAGTTTCGCCACTTCCAATATAATTGGTTTAATGAGTTCAATTGGTTAGAGTATTATCCTACTACACATAAGGCTTATTGTTTTCCATGCTTTCTTTTCGGAGAAAACTATCATGCATCTGCAACTTCGACTTTAGTGATGGAAGGATTTGATAATTGGAGAAGAGTACATCAAGGTAAGAATTGTGCATTTCTTGGTCATGTTGGTTCATCAGCTTCATCACCTCATAATAAATATGTGGCATGTATTCATTCTTTGATGAAGCCATCTCAACATATTGATAAAGTGATTAATAGAATCAACAAAGAGGAAGTTGAGAAAAATCGGTTGCGGTTAAAGACAGCGATCAAGAGTGTTCGGTACCTGACATTACAAGGTTGTACTTTTAGAGGTCACAATGAATCTGAAAATTCTTTGAACCCGGGAAATGTAATTGAACTGATTTATTGGGCTGGAGAAATGAATGAAAATATAAAAGATGCTGTATTAACCAATGCACCTAAGAATGCTAAATACACTTCTCCAGAAATCCAAAAAGAGATTTTGGAAATCATGGCCAACAAAGTCCGTCAGATGATTCGAGAGGAAATTGGAGATGCTTGTTTCTCTCTTCTTGTTGATGAAGCACAAGATGAATCAAATCGAGAGCCATTATCTTGAGATTCGTAAACTCTCTAGGAATCTTGACTGAGCAATTATTTGCAATTAGGGGTGTATCTAATACTTGTTTAGAAACTCTTAAAGGTGTGATTTCAAAAGTTCTTTCTCCATACAATCTTAGAATTCATAAATTGAGAGGTCAAGGGTATGATGGTGCTAGTAACATGCGCGACCAATGGAGAGGACCACATGTGTTGTTTCTTAGAGATTGTCCATATGCATACTATGTCCATTGTTTTGCTCATAGGTTGCAATTGACGTTGGTTGCTGCAACAAAACAGTGTGATCCGATTTGGGACTTTCTTTCGATATTGGATAATGTCATTAACATTGTCAAATCTTCTCCAAAACGCCATACAGAGTTGCAAATTACTCATAGAACAAATATTGAGAATATGTTGGCAAGTGGAGAGCGTGAATCTGGACGAGGTGCTAATCAGATGACATCTTTACAACGTTCGGGTTCTACTCGTTGGAGTTCTCATTATGAATTTGTTCAGAGTATGATAGATATGTATGCTGCAACTTCTAAGGTGATTGATGATCTCATATCAAATACTTCCAATTTCAAAGCTCGAGCATAAATTCGTGGTGCTTACACTAATATTGAAACATTTGGTTTTGTTTTTGGCTTGCATTTAATGAGGGCAATTATGCAGATAACCGATTTTCTTTGTCAAACATTTCAAAAGGAATCTATTGACATTTTGGCTGCACTTGGATATGTTTCCACTGGAAAAACACTTCTTCAAGAGTTACGAGAACAAGGATGGGATAAACTAATTCAGGATGTAAAAGATTTTTGCACAAAGCATAAAATCCATATACCTGACATAAACAACAACATTGGCCGTGGTAAGAGGCAAATAACTCTTGAGCATCATTACCATTTTGAAGTTTTTAATGAGTTCATATATTTTCAACTGCCAGAGTTGAACTCGAGGTTTAATGAGAAATCAGTTAGATTGCTCGAGCTTAGTATGGCGTTGGATCCAAAAAAGTTATTTCGAAGCATTTAATATTGATTATATCTATAAGCTTGTTGTGGAGTTTTATCCTAATAATTTTGATCAACAAGAAAGACATACTTTGACGAGTGAATTGCAATATTATAAAGTTCATGTGGTTCTAAATCCTGAATTTTAAGTGCCTACCCTTGCAAATTTGTGTAAGAAGTTGGTGGAAACAAGAAGGTCAGACGACTACAAAATGATAACTAGATTGATTCGCCTTGTGTTAACTTTACCTATTTCTACGGCTACAACTAAGAGGTCGTTTTCAGCAATGAAGTGTGAAGACTGCAATTAGCAATAAAATGGATGATGAGTTTCTTGGTGATAGTTTGACAATTTATATTGAAAGAGAGCTTGTTATAAAAATAGATATAGATTCTTTTATTGATGAATTTGCTAAAGTAAAAATCGTAGGGTTCAACTTACTTTTTAGCTTTGTACTAGATTTTGGATTGTTGAACATTTTTATCGTAATGTGCTTGATGTTGTGTTCCTTTTTTTCTTGTTAATATAATTATATAAAGGGGTTTAAATTATTGGTCGGCTAGGGGTAGGGGTAGTCTGGTATCCTGGCTACGCCCCTGTTTGGAAGTGCAGAAATGCATAGGTCTTCAATCAAAAGTTTACTTTGGAACTGGATATTGTGAAGGCTGCAACATCAGAATGGCTCGAATTTTAAGATTATGCTTTCACCTCCCAACATTTTGCTCCTCTCATCCCAATCTTGTGCCATCTGCCCCATCCCCGCAGTTGGAGTCTAATGTAGGGTGTATCTAGAGTGCAAAATCCATTGACCCAATTCTATAGATCGCCCAACCGACCCGAGGTTTGGGCTGGGCTGGGCCATAATTTTTTAGGCCGGAAAAAATTTGGGCTTACTTGCTCAGGCCCGAAAAAATTTGGGCCTATTTAGCCCAGCCTGATTGCCCGTGGACCAGGGTTAGCCTGGCCTCAGCGGTTTAAGTGTACAAAATGTACACATGGGTTGGTTAGGCCATGTATTCTCATGACCCGACTAAAATCGGGCATCCCGACCCATCCCAAAACTTTTCAAAAGCCCAACGGACTTGAGTCGAGCCAGCGCGGCACATTGCCAGCTCTAGGTATATCCATTTATACACTAGTACTTGTTTTTCAGCTATCTCTTTCTCTGGGTTGGTAGCCTTGCCATAAATGAGCATGGCTCTGTTTTGAAAGTTTGACCGATTTCAAAGCTTCATTCAAAGGAGTTCCGATGCAAAGAGAAGCGTGAACAAAGATAAAACTTACCCCGTACATTGATTCTATAAGAATACCGTAGGAGAGACAATAATTGAGAGAATAATCTCGACTTTTAATTCAATAATCCCCACCCTAAAAATAATAACAAAACAAATATTTATAGGATTAAAGTCTTATATCAATAAAACTCCTAACTATTGGAAACTCTTAAAAGATAATAAAATAACCTAATAAACTAATCTTAATAGATAATAAGATATCTTTAAATCTCTATCTCCATCATTTTCTGTCTCCATCATTCTCTTCGGGGTCGAAACGATTTGTTCTCGAATCGGAAGGAGATCTTGACTAAAAGAATTGTTAAACCACGGAGGGGCGCGCGAAGATGATGAAACGATAAAATAAGTGGAATATCATCATGATTAGATCTATGGAAAGTCTTATGAGCCACAAGCCATTACCATCAAAGACACGTCCAAAAAGTACCCCCACCCTTGTACGTAAAACAATCCTCAAGCAAGTATTATTTCTAGATTCATGAAGTTTGTATTTCAACTTTTTCAATTACTTCTCTCTCAGTCAAATATATAATTCTAAAGCCATTCATGACAAGCAACTTGTCAATTGCAAATGAAATATTTTCGGACTCATCGAGTAGTATATATTTTACCTTTTGAGTCATGTTGTCTATCAGCAAGAAAACTACTCTCTCTCTCTCTCATCCTCATCATCCAATCCAAAAGTACTTGATACATTAGAGTCTTTACACGACGAATCTGTTTCTCCATCAAAATCTTCTTTTTTAATGATATTTTTTCCAGCAACACTTAGCTTTATCTCAATTTCTTTGTCGAAAATTGGTGAACAATCATAGCCACCAGTATCCTCGTCAAATAGCAGATTTTCATAGCCAACATCTAGAATGGCGTCTTCATCTTCCTCGTCAAAAATTGGTGGTCCATCATAATCACCATCATCCTCATCTGATGAAACATATGAGAATGGATAAAAATTGAAACCATATCCATCAGGATAGCTCCAACCACTGTCTTTGTTGCCTGCCTAGCATGCTCGATCTCGGTCGGCCATGAGGGCGGTGATGATGTCAAAAATTTCCTACTGTTGGATGCGGGACGTGATTATCCTTTTTGTCAGCAAGTCGATCTGTTGACAGATCTTTGCAATGTCGTTCATGCATTGTGGATCCTGTCTGAACAACATAGTTCAGAGAGCGTAGACTGGTCTCAGAATGCCAACTGATGCAGGCAGAAACGTGAACAAAGATAAAAACTCACCTCGCGCGTTGATTCTATAAGAATACCATAGCAGAGACATTAATTGAGAGAATAATCTAGACTTTTAATTCAATAATCAACTACCCTAAAAATAATAATAAAACAAATATTTATAGGATCAAAGTCCTATAACAATAAAACTCCTAACTATTGAAAAATCTTAAAAGATAATAAAATAATCTAATAAACTAATCTTAATAGATAACAAGATATCTTTAAATCTCAATCATTCTCTATCTCCATCATTTTTCGTCGGAAGAGTCTTTTGGGGATGCTCTAAATTACAATTGTTTTGTAATGCAATTTATGTATAGTCCACATTAAATATACTAATTATTTTAAATTTTTGTAATTAATATAAGTTAATTTATATGAAGTACTTTAAATTATTTTTTTGTATAATCTTCACATAAGTATTAGTAAAATTTACATAAAAATAATGTTACAATAAATAATATTTTTATTTTTGAATAATTATTTTATATTTGTACATCAACGAGTCCGTATTTATTATTTTCGTATTTTTTTTACAAAAATTTGCACTTGTAACTTTTAATAAATATTCATGATATACTTATAGTATTAAATGCATAATTTTCTCTCGCCAGATATTTTTCCCAAACCGCAATTGGATATGTGATTTGTTTTCTTTTTGAACTAGATTTTTGATATTTAAATAAAATTTATATATGTTGCTAAAATGGAATCAACAATTACAATATGTAGGTCCCAAGGGGTGTAAGTAAGGTTTAGAAGGGGGTTGAATAAACCTTACCAACTTTTCAAATTTAGTCATTTTAAATAAGTTCGAGTTAATTTCACAGCTATGTCCTTGATGGATGACTAATTTAGTTAACCAAAGAGTTAGCCAATCAACAGACTCGACCGAGCTATTGATAGAATAACTCAAATTGTTTAGTCTAATACTTAACTTGGTTGTGATGAGATTTTCAAAAAGACTTAACACCCTCGAATTTGAGTTAAGTTTGTTTTAACACTTGGTTTTAGTACTTTGTTAATTATCGGTTGGATAGCAAATTATCGTGAGATATTTAAATGATATGCATAAATTAAATGATGAAATGTAAATGACACAAGAAATTTTATAGAGGTTCGAAGATGGGGTAATTCTTCTAATCCTCTCTTCTCCAACTCCTGGAGGAATCCACTAAGTTTTGATCAGAGTACGGAGTGGTTATCACCCGTCCAGATATAAGTCTTGATCACACAACCGACTTGATCCTTTGGGACTCGATCTGAGATGCCTTGGTCACACAGTACTGCTTCTCGTGCGACTCAGCTTTTCTTCACAGCGCGCTCTACTGACTCACTTGCTCAAGCTTCTGGATTTGATCACGAAGCCCTCCAATAACTTGAGACTGATTCAACCTTGAACCTTTCTACAATCCTCCTTGGAATGTAGACCCCTTTTGATTTTTCAAAAGTTTCCTCTTCAACAGTATGAAGTTGTCTTTCCTTCACAGCTTGGTGTTGGATCGATTTCCTTCGAGGTTTAGGCTTGAGGATTTGCTTGAATAATTTGAGAATATTTTTGCAGGTTACAGCTCGAATAATAACTTGAATGTTCGTGGTTTAGGTAACCTTCTCTCAAAGAGATTCTTCAGCCTTTTATAGTGAACTTTCAAAAAATCTGCCCGTTGAAGAGATAGGCTGATTTTTAAAGATCACTTGTGTTCGTTGGCTTGTCTTGTTGCAGTCCTTGATCTTGACATGTCCTCGTATTAAATGAACATTCAACTTTTCAGAGTCTAACACAAGGTGCAGTGCTTCTGTTCGTTCGTACTTATTTTGATACACGATTCATTAGTATGACTATAAACTCAATATAATTGGCTCTCAACATGGCTTGGCTACTCAAATGACTCAAAATACTCAAAAACAACACAAAACTCAAGTCTAGGAAGCCCAAATCATTGGTATAAAACCAAGTGAACAAATACCCCCAAACTTAAACTATTGGCCGTCCCGGTCAACACTTTTAAAAACAAGACAAAACATGACTGGGAGTAATGAAAAGTAGAACGCACAACAACTCCATAAAATTTTGTATTGTTCATCGTAGGTATCAAGCAATGAATTAACCAAGCCTCAAACATCTAACATAGAGCACATATTAAAAGAAACCATGGTAAATGCTAAGAATTACACCTCACAAAGATCAAGTGTATACTCTCATCTCGAATGAATATAGGGCGTGTTTACGCTCAATTCAATTCAATATTGCAGAATTACCATAGCTTGCAAATCGTCTCATATCTCCGCCACTAGGATGTATGAAAAATTGTGAATCAAAAGGACTTTTTCCTTTGGTTGTAATGAAGGCTCTTTTAGTTGGGGTAGGAAAATATGGATAGAGTGACTCAAACTCGAGCGTATAGACCGGTGAGCATATAATTCATCTACATTAAAGCTCAATATGCTACTCAAATCACCTCTCATTTTCACCAACTCTTCTTATCTCCATCCCTTTATTTTGTAAACTCAACCATTCACATTACAATTCTTAACCTCCAAGTTCATTCAAAGAAAACTCATTCATCGAACATTTTTTTTTGGACTCTTATATGAGTTTTCAACATTTCATATCTCCTTTTTCTTTCTCTTTTGTTCCCATTAACCAACTCTAACATTATCTTCTAAAATTTTGATTTCACCCATTCAACCTCATTTAATCCCTTTACTCAAATGCTATACGCTCAAGTGTAGGGTAACAAATATATCAAGTTAAGTCTTGAATTGTGGCTATCAACAATTAAGCAATAGGCTCAAGTTGGCTAACTAGGGATTTCAACATCATTAGGTAAGCAAAAGGCTTGAAGGGCTAACAAAAATGGCCTTAATTATTTTCACAATTCGCAAACAACATGTGACTTTGATAAAGATACCAGAGCAAGTTATAGAATTCTAACAACATGAATGATACACTCAAATCACAAACAAGACTGCATATGATGAAAGCAGTAAAGGCTCAAAAGCTCACAGGCTTGTAAATATGTAATTCAAAGCATCAAACCAAGTTTTCCATCTTAACATGCTCAATGTTATCTATTCATGCTCAATCAACTCATGCTCAACACTCAATCCAAACAATACAAAATTTTCAAAATCAATCACAAGTTACAATCAAGAGATTAACTCACTTCCTAAATCTATGAAAGCAATAAACATGCTAAAAATGTAAACATGCTACTAATGCAAATGCAACTTAAAATGCTCTACATGCAACTATATGAAAACACACAAACAAATGCAAATTTTTTTACACACTTCAAATCAAAATACTCACACATTTCAAATCAAAATACTAACTCTCTAAAACTTGAATGAAATTATATCAAAACAAGGGAAAAAATAGAATTTCAAGAAAGAAAATGTGAAGTTACCATTGGGTTGCCTCCCAACAAGCGCTAGATTTACCGCTATAGCTCGACGTATGAATTGGTGCACTCCTCAATGCATATATTAGCTGCTTTGGTCATGGTCAAGTGCCATATTTGCTTTACTTGCACCTAATAATGCATACTTGGGGTGTCAAGCAAGGATTTGAGTCCTGGCGTAGGAATATACCGATCTGGTTTTACGTGTATGTTGTTCGCTTGCATACGTATGATCGACGTGTTTTTCTCGCTCGAATAACTTTCTTATAATATCCTCCCGCACGAACTGCTCATTCGCACACGATTGGGTTGTGTGTTCCTTGTCCTATTTTTGTTCCTTTTCTAGCCACATACTATTTGACCGTGCATAGACATACAATGCAGTGTGGTTCTCAACTTTCTTATTTCTTCCGGATCTTCAACTCGCCGTATTCGGTATCATTCCTTCGATGAATGACACTATATTGTTCCTTTGAGTTGACTTGTGGTGCTCAAAAACTGGCTCTTTTGTTGTTGCCCACCAACAATTGTAACTAATTGGCCCATTTGAGTCTCGAGATTTTTCAATTGTGAATCCATAGTATTGGCCAATCGTCAATTGCAACTTCATCTTGTCCATCTTTACTTCGTTCTTGGTAAAGCTATTTTCTCATTTCCCTCATGAATAAATTTATTGACTCATGAATGAAGTCGTTGATTCATGAATGAAATGAGGGCGTCTTTCCAAAGATGGTTTTGCCTCCGATCGTAAACCCATTTATTACATTGAAGTTGATGGTGGTGGGAATCACATTCTCCGTATTAGCATATGAAAATCTTCGAATTCCTCCAATCAACAATAGTGTGTAGGAGTAGGATTATTCAATAATCTAGAGAAATTCAGTTATTGAAATAATTGACTTCTTCCATCCGAAACGGGTAATTTTATACCAATTCAAAGAAACAAATCAAGCATTGTAGAAGTAGAATTTACAAAAGAAAAAATGAAATAAAATAAAAAATGTCTAAATTAAGAATAATTCTATCTATCGCAATATTAGCACCAAAATTGTATAAGTCCCCAGGCAACGACGCCAAAACTTGTTCGCTCTTATTTTTAGCTTCACCGCAAAGTGTACGGTGTAGTTTATAGAATAGGGTAAGTCGTATCCACGGAGACTAATAAATTTATGTGCTAAGTATTGAACTAAGATAGTCTTATTTTTATTTAGACGGTCAAATTTGATAATCAGTAGTAGAAGTAAAGACAAGATTAACCACAAAACACAAAGATACTAAGAATAATGGAATTATCAAGGGAATGAAATGGATTCCCGGGTTATGGTTTCAATCAATATTTCTCTTATTGTCCAATTTAATCAAAGCCAAAGTTATTATCAATATACCTATAAGATCACAACGGTATTTTATCCTCCTCTCGAGATGTATATAAAGTGTAGATTGAAATATCTATGCTAAGATCTCTACTCAACATAAGATACACAACTCCCAAGTGCACAAAAAGATCAAATATCCTCACAAATATTCACAAACCTCTCGATTATGCAAATATTCCCTGTCAAGTACTCAAGATCTAATATTGAAACTCATCTTCTCAGAATTATGAATCAATATATCAAACAAGTTAAATCATTGGCCAAATGATAAAACAAGAATAAGAACAAAGTACTCAAATAAGGCAAGACAATAACTTCAACTAAGATTAAAACATTCAACAAGAGTTCAATTAATCTACTTCCAAAACCCGAAATCACAAGAAGTTTAGCTACTCATTACAAATAAACAACTCATAGACAAATTGTTCATATTCATGACAAGCTAAAATGAAAGATTAAAGCACAAAGAATGAGAAAACTTAGGGAAATGGATAATCTCTCGATTAATCTTCAATCCTCAAGCTCCGATTTGACCCGATTCTTCCCTTGGTTCTTCCTGATGAAGTTGATGTATTTCTTGTGTTCTTGGGTGTATTCCCAACCTTTTCTTCATCCCCTGAATCCTCTCTCTCTCTTTATAGCCCCTCAAAAGTCCAAGAAAAAGGTGGAGAAACATAGTACTTTCCGCCCCGGGCATGCGGTGCCAGCAATTTCCCATACAAATGATCCACCCGGTCTTCGGCCTTGCTGCGTTGCAGCTCACTTCACTTGAAATTTATACGACAAATGCTCCTCAGACATTGCCAAATGCCCGCCCGAGTTTTTTTTCATCCACCAAATGTTGGAATTTGCTTTTGAGCCCTTATTCAAAGTTGTAAATGCCCTATCTCTTAGCTTTCCATAGCTACTTGAATCATATCAATATCAATTTTGTAGAGAGAGTTATGACCAAAATACGAAAATCCTGCAAATGGGCTTTAAATTCCAAACGCATTTGACTTTTCTTCCAATCAATTTCTCGTTGTTTGCTTGTTCGCATTTATTTTTATACACGATTCATTAGTATGACTATAAAATCAATATAATTGGCTCTCAACATGGCTTGGCTACTCAAATGACTCAAAATACTCAAAAACAACACAAAACTCAAGTCTAGGAAGCCCAAATCATCGTATAAAACCAAGTGAACAAGTTTTCCCATTGGTTTGTTCCTTTTCCACGCCGGGACTCGAGCACTTTAAGACATGGCAAGATGGAAGTATTACTTGTTTAGTAATATTCTTGACTTCGTAGCAAATGTATTCTTTTGATTGTCTTGACTTGATCGCTTTTTCCTCAAAAACTTCGAGTCGGCTCCCAATCATTTGATGACTCATCCGCACTAACTTGAGACTTGGCAGCTTCTGTGAGTTGACTTGTTAACACTTCACACACGATTGTATCATAGTTGTTACTCCTTCCATCGAGTTCATGTCTTCTCTTCTTTCTATACTCGCTTGTTTCACAAATGAGTCTTCATCTCAATTCTTCCGCCTTGACTTCTTGTATATCCAGGCATAAATGACTTGACTCAACTGACAACCCTATCTATTTCAATGTAAATTACAAGGAAAATGGGGTGCCAACTTTCTAGTCTAAGTTTTACATGCCATTCATCAAAATCTAGTAAACAAATTTCCCAACAATTTCCTTTTTGATGATGTCAAAACTTAAAACATACAAACAAGATGTGCATAGCAAAGATACATACAACAATGTAGAAACAGAGAATGTATGCGAGAATTCGATCTTTTTATTGATCATAACATTCTTGTCTCACACACTATTTACAAAGTGTATCGTAGCAAACATGGCATTCTATATCTACGCAAAATATAGAAATTCTAGATTCTTATTCAATGTACAAGACTTACATACATATGCATTTACAATAGTAAAATACATGAAGGGGTGGACAACAACACTTCATCGCTTTCGCCTCCTTCTTTTTCCTCTTCACCACATCTTCTCGGTCTCTTCTTTTCTTCTTCACCGTTTTTTTTTTATCGTAGGCTCTTCTCGGCAGTCTTTTCGCTTTTCTCTTTTTTCTTGTCTTTCTTCCTACAACTAAGTTTGTCTTTTATTTTCTTCTTCAATCCTTTTTACATAATCAAAAGATTCTTCCCCGCCACTTCCATGTTGGCTACTTTCATACATCACCCAATAGATCCCCATTTCTTCCTCGGATCTATGTATTCGATGTTTTTTGGGTAGAGGTCTGGTCCGAAACCTCTTCCCCACCGCTTCTACCTCTTCCTCTCGGGTGTGTATTGTATCTTCCTGTACCGAGTGACCAAGCAGAGTGACTCGCTAGAGTCTACGCTGTCACCTTTCTTCACACAAATTCCTTGAGCCATTTTTCCCAATACAAATCCTGGCTTGGGCCATGGTCATGCTCAAGTATCCCCTGATGCAAGCATTTTGAATTCATCAACCGATCTAGGCTCTGATCGACGCCCGAAATGGCACGTGTCTCTTTCGCCGAATGCCTCCATATTGTTTCGCATGTCCATCGCACGGGCATCCATTTTTTCTTCAACCTCCTTCATCTCTCGCTTCTACTATTTTCCTCTCTCTTATATGGGCACATCGAGTGTTGAGCCGCAGAAGTCATCGAAGTTTTGTCGATGATGTCACCGTGACAAGTCCTTGTTGAGGGGTTCTAGCAACCATTAAGGTCATATCCTTTGAACCTTCCCCTCAACGGATTTTCCTTATCTTTCTTCTACTCTTCACTGCTTTTCTCGCTTCTCAACAACAAAGCGTTTTTCTTTCTCTAGCCGATCCTTTCAACGTTTTTAGTATTCCTCTTCCCCCTTTTGGCATCATCAAAGGAGAGAGGAACCCGGAAACATGCCAAGCATGAAATCTAGGCAATGATAACCGAGTTTTGTTTGGATTCTCGTCATGAGAGTATCGCCGTCAAATTCTCGAGCGAGTGGCTTTGATTCGATCAAGCACTAACTTCATTTCAGCTATAAGAAGGCCGAATTTTTCATTCATATTCTCCTCTACGCCAGCCAGGTTTCTTTCGATGAAATTCTCGCAGAATTTCCCGTGGTATGAGAGGCATGCATCCTATCAATATTTTCTGATCCTCTTCTTCATGTCGCATTATCGGCACTCCAGATTAGCATCTTATTGTACAATGCTTTTGAAGTATCGAACTTGTTCCACACGATTGCCCCCAAGTTGTTGCCACCCATTCCTCGATTCGGCCACTATTCCACGCAGACGGCCGTAAGCGTTTGTATCTCTATATCCACCGCATATCCAATGAGGCCTGGTGCCTTTCCATCTTCTATCTCCGCAAATAGTGCCTTGAAGACTTATCAACCTCAAATCTGCCACCTATCTCAAGCGCTAAGCAAAGATCAAAATCAAAATCATTGACGATGGTATTTGTGGGAATGACTGGATCAAAGTGGAACCTCGTTGATCTCTAGTTGATTCTTCATCAAGATCGTGCACTTCAGTGAGATAGGAACATGTTCAAACGCATCATCACGACGCAGGAATGTGTTCAACAGTTGACTTGTGGCCGTGGATGTGCTCCTGAGTTAATCAGCCAAAGGTTGGGTGCCCGCAGCTTGGATCGTGATTCAGCTTGGGTCTCATGTGGTATGGACACAACAGCTCAATCACTTCAACAACCTTCATCGGCCCTCACTGTTTTTCCATTTGAGTTGTCCGTCCCCGGCCGTGATTTGCGATCAAGATGACGAGACTTGAAGCGGTGGCTCATCATCAAAATTGAAAGTTTGGCGAGTATCTTTGAGGTCCGACTTACCAAGTTTGAAGAACATCCTCACCAGTCTTGATTTGCAACGGGATGACTACCATCTTCACCTTCGATCCTAAAAAGTTATGTTAGTGGTTATTTCTGGGAATCATGAAGAGCACTTATCTCCTTCTCACGTGATGCATCAATGATAACGGAGGGATGTTCTCAGATTGCTTTACCTCGGGAAGTCTCAACCTCCCGTAGGCCTTCATTACCTCCCCGCAGCCTCAACCGGCAGCTAGGCCTTGACATTCCCTTCGGCTGCACTCACTGCCTTTAGTCTTTTCTACTTGGCATCCGTAGGAGTCTCAACTCCGTGATTGCACTTCATTGCCTGCAGTGTTAACTCCTGGCATCCATCCTCGTGCCTCGACCGCACGCCAGCCGTCTCAAATAGAAAGGCTTGGCACTTTCAAATGAGACACTAACCGTCCAGCTTTTCAATAGGGAGACAACTTGTTGTGTTTCTTTCTTTCCTTCTCCACTTCGCCTCCGAGATTCAGGGTGGAGTTGTCCGCAGCAACCTCCGACCTAGTCAGAGGGAGGGAGTTCCCACCGGCACACCACCGAGTGACTTGGGGTCAGTCACCTTCCCAAACTCCCTACTCTTGTGAGTGTTCAAATCGGCAGGGGCAAACACCTTCACGGAGGTTGGCTCGACTGGGTCCCCAGGTTCCCGGTTTCGCCATGTCCCCTAGATCCATCCTCCAAGTGAGTTGGGGAAGTGGTTGCAGCAAATGACAAAGGCAATATGTTGTACCACTCCCAATGGATCAATCTCCACCGAGATTTGGAAGACTTCCCGGCCTTCCATCACCGTTGCTCATGCATCATCCTGGATTCCCGCATGGCTTGTCGCATTTCCAATTTTTCTCAGACGTTGTTAGGTCTAAATCCTCATCACTTTCTCGGAAGTATGTCAAGATGTGGATGAGTGTGATCATGGTTCCGCTTAGAGGACAAACACCGGCGCTGCACGAGTCGTTTCCCTCGCTCTAGCTTGTTCGTTCTCCTTTCGAATTTGCGATGTTGACGCAGTTTATCCTCATCGGCTTTCATCAGATCAACTTCAAGGAACCTCAAGAGTTCCTCTTCCTCCCTCAATAAACTCTCGGGTGTTCAAAATGCACCCTAGAGTGACTCAACTTCACTTCCCTCCATTCTCGCATTTCATTTTGATGTCACCGGATATACCTGAGATAGCATGATCACATCATCGCTCATCATCTTTCTCGGTACTTCTTTTCTTTCGAATGGAGGGCAGCAGAGCTTGCCGCTTCTTCACCTCAAAGACATTGCCTCATTACAAAAAGTGAGACACAAATTCCCTGCCGACAGGAGACTTAGAATGTTCACTGCTATTTGCTCCTCGCCTGTTCTTGTCACAACTGGGTCTCGACTTGCCTCGTTGATTGGCCTCAATGCACTTGGCGATTTCATCAATGATCTCTAAGATTCTCTTCTCCAGCTTGTTTCAGAACTGTCTCCAAGGAGTGGCACTCCACTGTTTTCCAAGTTCAACGCTTTGAAGAGTCTTCATCTTTTGGTCCTCACTCCAGGAATTTCTGTTCGGATACGCTTCCTCAGAGTCCTCGGGCGTAGGGGGCGATGCTACTTTCTTGTCCGAGGAGTCGGCTTTCTTCAGCTTGCCACTCCTCTTTTCTTGACAACCGGAGAAGGTATTTGAGGTTCTCACCTAGAAATTTCAGTACAAGGGCATGAGACACTACCGCAGTGGGCAAGTTGTTTTTCTTTACAGGGGCGCTCTTCTTCTTCTTTGCAAACAAGTGGGGCAGCTTTCTTCTTTCTTTCGAGGCAAAAAGTCGTTTCCTTGGGGTCACTTATTTCCCCTCACTAGTGTTCGCCTCTCGCATAGCTCTTCTAAGCTCCAAAGGTCGACGGGAACATCTTCTAGTTGACATGGAATGCCTTTCCATGTTGGAGTGGAACTCCTTTCACTCCATCAACCGGCTAATCACAAGGCCGTACGAAGGATCATCCAAACGACCATCTTCCTTTTGAAAGACTTATTTCAACATTTTGCGAGTCTCACGATACCTAACCCAAGTTTACCTTTTCTCCCATGATCGTTAGAATGACGATGTCACCAGTTTGGGACAAACATTAAAGCCTAAATTTTATGTCTACACACTTGGCAACAATGTCCAATAGCTTATGGTAATCTTCCTTCATGAAAAAGCTTGTTGTGTGTCAGACAGACAACCTTCGCAAAGACAATCGGTTTGGCGGCTTCCTTCCATGCGGCCCAGGTTTACATCACCCGAAAATTTCCTAGACTTCCTTGAAGCGGTAGCAAGCAATGCCCGCTAGATCTTCAAAGATGCGATCGTAAACTCTTTTCCGCGAATGTGACGACTTGATGCCTTCGCTATGAAATTCAGTCCGCTCACGAACTCGCGCGTACTACCAACATACGCTATCTCCGAAACTCCATCGTGAGAAAGGGTTTCACTGTATTTCTCCACTTTCTCAGCTATCTTCTTCACAAGGGGTTTCATCGGACCCCCTCGATTGATCATCCCTTCAAAATCCACTAAGAGAACCAATTATTGGATTTGCTTTCCCAACTTAGTGAAATCATAGAAGAGTTACCATTTTTGAGAGTTTCACCGAACAAAACCTTTAAATTCGCTTTGAGTATTTGTGGTTTTGAGAGAAAAGAGCTTTCCTTGCTTTTTGGAGAGATGAACAGCTTTGTGTAGTGTGAGAGAGAAACAGGATGAAATGGTATATGTATGGGTTATGAAAGGACGTGCATACGGTTTTGAAATTTGATCAAGATCAACGGCTGCATTTAGCACGACAGCATTTAATTTCTCGCATTTAATGCGGCAAGATTTATATCCAATCATAGTTTGTCGTGGACTTTTGGATCGCACCTATCATTATTACAGCCGACGTCATCCTTAAAACATTCCCACTTATTAAAAACGATCAGTTTTTGTCACTTAGCTCATAAATGACTACCTTATTCCTTAGTTGATTTAACTCTTTCTCTTTTCACATAGGTACTCATTTTACCTAACTCGATGCAAATTGATTCTCCGATACTTGATTCACTTAGCTGATTCATGAGCTCACTATTTTCATTTTTCTTGTTTCATCTCTTCTTTCTAGGTTTTCTGGTGTTAACTCGGCTCAATTAACCCTAGCTCATGCTTAAGTTCTTCAAATCTTGATTCACATAACGGCTTTGTGAATATGTCACCTAACCTTTTGTCAGTTGAGATGTATTCCAAAGTGATGTCATTCTTTTCAACATGGTCTCTTATGAAATGATATTCTCGACATCAACGTGTTTTGTTCTAACGAATGCGACAGATTTCGAGTGATTGCAATAGCACTTGTGTTATCACACATGATTGAATTCTTTTTTTCAACATCATAATCTCTCACCGCCGTCTCATCCATAAGACTTAACTGGCCAACAATTACCGCATGCATTATGTATGTGCCTCAAATGAGGATGGGCTATCAATTTCGCTTTTTGCTAAACCAGGAAAACCAATCTGTTTTCCAAGCATTTGACATGTACCGGTAATTCTTCTTGTCAACTTTACATCCAAGATAGAAATCGAGTAACCAATAAGCTTAATCTTCCTTTGATACCATGCCTTCAATCCCTCCTTCTTCGATACCATGTGTTCTACTTTCCGTGCGATTGCATCCTTCAAATATCCGGGCCCGCTTAGATTCTCTTAGCAATGATCC